>JAQGBW010003256.1:0-16840 GCA_034698625.1 Julus scanicus
ATTTACTATATACCCTGTTAATAATATATATAAATAAAACTTTTCTCATACTGACAGGGTGAAAATACCCCATTCCCAGGTACCGGCAAGAATAATGATAATTGATAAATCACATATTTGCAATTGTGTTCTTATTATCATAGTCATCTACGATAAATATGGATTGTATTTAGTTGAATAAATATTATGCGGCTGAATGTACAATGAGATCTGTGCTAGTTTTCTTCATTTTTCTACCAAATTTTTGCACATATTGACGTTTTTAAAGAATTTGAATTTCCCGCTTGGATTTCCATCTAATGACGTCATTCTTGTCTCGACCGGGGCCGGTAACTAGCGCCACCAAGGCAGAGCCGTAGTAAAAGTCGTGAAACGAAGGGCAAGGATTGAAGATTTCGTTAAAAATGAATGACGTTTGTAGAAATAAAGGTATATATCAACCATTAATTATTATCGCATCGTTTAGATATATTAAGCGCATGAAGTATTCCTTTATTTATTAGCGTAGCCTTATCTGCACGTCATTTGCAAAATGTACTATGCCTAATCTGAGCCCCAGCGTTTCTACATTATGTAATTGCAACAATAATATATTTTTATTCCTGCATGGTGTGTTTTTTCGTGAACATTAAATGCGCATCAAGCAAATAATCACCTTAATTTCAGGTATCGCAATTGGTTGTATTTTTATAAGGCAAGCTATGCAAACCTTCATTTCGTGCAGCATGTTATCACTACAATTAATATGTTCGCTACAATTTTGCAAAATAACTTTGCTAGAAACTTTAAATTTGTGTAGTATTTGATATAGCTTGTTGTACGAGAGAAATTCCCCAACTATGAAAAATTTCTGCAAATAATTAATGAATGATACACGTACAAGTGTACGTTTTTAAATATTTTTTTAGCATAAACATTAAAAAGCAAAAAAAAAAAATCTGTCATGTCATTTATATAAACTTTTATATGCCATAATATTGTTTCAAATACTCTTAAACGTTTTTAGACTTGCGCTTGACCATGCATATTTCTGTCACAGCACATCTGTGCAGCAAAATAAAGTAAATTTCCATTTAGCTGGGTTTATATTCAAATAGGTATATTTAAATCAAAACTGAAATGTAATTTGTATATGAAAATCTTCTATCCGTTCAGTCGAGTTCGGCCCTGGGTAACTTCAAATGTCTACAGATTTGCTATTGAGTTACAGCTTCATACAAAAATGTCTTAATATTAACATTTGTCAGCACATCTTATTTGCATAAACATCCATCAAAATAATTTAATTACACATCAATTTGATTTGTCATCAGATAAATTAGCCAGGTCATACATCCAAAATTCTATGGAAAGTACATTATACGACATTATTTTATGATCATCGTAACTGTGCCTCACTGTTTGGTTAGTTTTGTAAAAATCAAAAGGGATATTTTGTAGATGATCTGTGCTGATGATAAAAATAAAATGTATTGTAATACAGTCAGGTCTTTACTTAAATTCAACTCTGTGCCCTAATGAGAATGCCATGCGGTAGGGAATAAAAGTCCATCTACTGAAAATTAACGAAAGTTAAAATATCACTTTCTTTAATTTTGTTTACTTATATTTCGTGGAATTCCACTTTTTTGCTGGAAGTGTTGAAGGTGTAAGCCTTTCAAAATGTGGTTACCCATTGTCAAAGTAGTCAGAGTAATCTTTCCACAGATTAGTATCTTTATGTCGTGACATACTTACTGATTGATATGCTTGCAATATTTTTTTTTTTCATGTGTACTCATGAGATAACATACCTCCAATCCATTTTCTAATTAAGTGAAAATGTAATATACTTATATTTTAAGTGTATATATTAATGTGCTGTAATTAATTACAGTTATATTTAGATTGTTTAAATTTTTTATCTTTTTCTATCTATATATATAATGTGTTTCAGTCGTTTTGAATTAATGTTCCCCCCACTAAGCATCTACTGGTGAACTTGCACCATAAAATCTCTGCAGGTGGTAGGTCTGAACGTCCAGGGGTATATGTAACACTGCTCTGTTGGGGGTAAAATGGCAGTGGTTATTTGAAAGTTGACATCTGATGCCACAAAGGCGAGCATCCCTTATATCCCATAGGCTAATAATTCTAGAGCATCATATAGAGAATTATCCTCATTGTATTTAGCCTAGTTCACGAAAAGCATTTAAAAATTTATTGGCATCGCCCAGCCGTTTCGATCGGTGTTTTTACTCAGTATCACATCATCTAATCAAATTCAATCATTTTTTGATATCATAAATTAGTGCCATCTTCAGAGGAAGTAAGATATATTATTTGGACATGAGTTATAGCACCTCTGCTGGCAAGTCCAATTATTCGTCGGCATTGGCCAATATGCCAGGATCATCAACAAGTACGACAGAACTCATTGGAGATGGAAATGAACAATGTGTAAGTTTCCAATAATTTAATTAAGACTAGCTTAAGTCTGGTTTAGAATGACTCCAAGTAAAAATGTCTTGGGAGAAATTTGCATTTTTTATATAATTCAATAATTTTCAAATTAGGGAATGCAAAATGTATGTTTTACAGCTTATGAATAAAATAATAATTTATTCAACTTGTTTTAATTGTAAAAAGTTCTTATTGTTTTAAATGTTATTTTGGTATTTTATGCTAGTTTATTGAGTCTGTTGGTCAAACTATTGTTCAACATCTTTCATTAAATTTGATAAATTGTCTGAAATAATATGCCCTTTCATATGTTTTGAACATCCATATTTTAGTTTGTTTTCAAAAACAAATAAAAAGATCTACATCAGATACCAAGTTCCTTTCAATATTCCTTTCAATATTTATCCCTAATAATAAGTTTTGTAAATATTTCATAGGAATCTGTTAACAATGACACCAACAGCAACTCTCAGGAATACTTTAACTTTTATTGTGAACAAGAAATTTTAAATGACTCGCTGAAAGCTGAAATGCAGAAATGCATGTGGTCCAGCTGTGGTCGAATGTTTACCCAGTTGGATGATTTGGTGAACCACGTCAATGATGATCACGTGAAAATGGAGAAGGAGACAGATTATACGTGCCGTTGGGAAAATTGCTCAAGAAATGGGAAAGCATTCAATGCTAGGTAAAATAATTTTTAATGCCTACATCTTAGATTTGTTCGGAATGTTTTAACCCCATCACAACATTATCCTTGTTTGTGGAGAGTGGGAAATTTATATTGTCATGCAGACATTTAAACTCATTTCTTACAACTACAAATTTGCACATTTGTGGTTTTAGCATTGGACCATATTCATATTAATCAAGTGTAAAAGATTAATGAGTTCTTAAATAGTCGAGATCTTTATTAATGAATTCTTTTGATGTTTTCACAATAAACGCATGGATTTGCAGCTACGTGTTAGTTGACAATAAAATTTAACTAGCTCTTACTTTTCAGATACAAAATGTTGATTCATGTCCGGACTCATACTCACGAAAAACCCCATCTTTGCGGATTGTGTGGTAAACCGTTTTCTAGATTGGAAAATCTGAAGATACACAACCGGTCACACACAGGTAAAAAAAAGTATATTTGCACCTAGTATTGAGCTTAAAAGCAAGTTAAATTTAATTGCATTATATATAAACGGCAAATATGCACAATTTTCAAGAAATCACACAGTAGTCATTGTTGGTTTACGTTCTGATCCAGGTGAAAAGCCTTACGTTTGCACCGTAAATGGCTGCTACAAAAAGTATTCGAATTCAAGCGATCGTTTCAAGCACATCAGGACCCATTTCGTGGACAAGCCTTACGTGTGCAGGAGAGACGGATGCGATAAAAGGTATACGGATCCGAGTTCTCTGAGGAAGCACATGAAGACGTACGGACATAATAAGGAAGGGACAGAGTCAACCAAAAACGGGTGTGCAAAGGACAAGGCGTGCACTTCGAAAAAATCCCCAAATAGTCAGGCTACCCGAGCCAACGGGGTGAAAGTGATGCAAATACCGGTTTCGACAGAAAAACCTCCGAAGGAGTCTCGGGCAGTGTCTCAAATACCTGTTTTGCCAGTCGGAGTGTCATCGCTCATTTATAATCCGATGATTTCGTCGGCCCTTACGTTAAAAAGCGAAAGTGCCAAAAATGTGCGGCGATACATGGACACCAATCAGCCATTTCTTCCCAGTGATGCTATGCACGGAGTGCTGACCGATTCTGCAAGGTCTAGTGCGGCAGATGCACCAAAAAGTCAAGCTGGTCCTTTGGACTTGACAGTAAATCAAAACGAATTAAATATCGGTGTAACTAATGGAACGGATTTGCAACTAAAATGGGAGTTGTCGACCCAATAGTGCTGATCCTATGTTTTTAATCACTGTAAAAATTGCTTTTCAATAGCAAACACGACAAAAGATACTCCGATATCAAAAAATCAAAACAGGTGTCTGCTTATTTTGTTAAAAACAATAGCCTATAAACATTTTTAAAAAGCAGAATTGTTCCCACATTATATTTTATTTTTGAAAATAAAGTGAAGCAAAACTAATTTGTAAAATTTAACATTTTTCGGAAAATTTATTTTTAAATGGCAAGGACACTCATTTTATGATCGTCTTTTTTAAAAGTATAGAATTTTGAAGTGTAAATTTGAATATAAAAATAAATCATGAGTTTTATAAAATAAAATTATATTTATAATGATCAGTTTTGCCTTGCAGAATTTTTTGTTCAATATTTTAGAATACTAGATTTGAAACTAAATGTGCTGGTATGTGCTATACAGCTGTTTCCTATGAATATATATAGATTGCTGCGAGCTGTCCGGGATGTTGGCTTGTCGGTCATGCCGCGGGGAAGCTGGTGTGCTGCCGCCAATAAATGCCGCGAACACCGTGCTCGGGACATCATCGAATTCCATGAAACAGTGGTTGTCCATTCGTAATAGCGCCTTAATATTTGTTTACCCAGAATGCATCAGCATAAAACAACCTCACAATGGTCTTTGCGGCGAGCATGTTCATGCTGTTCGTATGACGAAATAACTCGGCTTTATGCAATGGTGAGTTTTAAAGTTATTATTACAAATAAATCTCTCTGAAGTATTCCTGTTACTTTGGGAAAATGATTATCAAAATTGTTATTGTAGGCGAAGCAGTTAATTCAAATAATCGTACTTGGAGGTCAACTTGTCGGTCGCGCATTTGCGAGGGCTGTGCGGCAAGAATTTCAAAGTAAGTTTGCTACCCTTTGAATTGCGTTTTATTTGGTATATTGTTTCCCCTTAACTGAGCTGAATTTTAAAATGTTTTCAGCCAGTCAACAAGCTGCGCAAAAAGCTGGAGGGGGTCGTCAAGGTGCCAGTAGAGCGGCATCGAACCTGAAATTAGGCATGAGCTTACAAGTGAGTATGATATAAAATAATAATCTGTATGTAGTTGATATCCTGATCACTGGAAATGTTTTTTATTATTATTTTATCGGGTTTTAAAGTTCAGTTTTTTCAATATAAAATTGGTCAAATTATTGTTCATCATCTTTCATTACATGTGATAAATTGTCTGAAATAACATGCCCTTTCATTGGTCCCAGAAGCAAACTTTATTTCAAGACCACAAAACCCACTGCTACTGATCTTCAAAATGTCAGAATGTCAAAAAACCGTAATTTTGGCCTGGTCCAACGAGCCCTCAAGGAGCCCATGAGCATTGCTTGCTTTTGCTACTCAGTAGTTACATCCTTGACTTTAAAATAGTTTTTTGCCCATGAAATTTGCGTTTTTCTTCAACTTTTTCTATAATAACCTAAATTTGCGGTCTTCATTTAGTGAAAAGGGATATGCATGCAGGGGATATCCACACACTGAAATTCTATGGAGACTCGTGTGCAGTTGACACACAGTTTTCTCGGTGTAAACACAAAGTTTTCTTGGATTTTTATGCTGGAAAGTTGTAAACACGAAGTTTACTTTCATTTATACCATAAAGACCAAGAAATCAGTTATGCTGTAATCGCCATTTTATGCTGCAAACCCAAATTGTTTTCATCGTTGTACCTTTCAAAGTTTAGCTGCCTTATATCCCCATATGCCACAGATTGTAGTAAAAAAATCAAAAAGATAGCTATCATACATAATTTCCATGGCTATTTTTGTTCTAATAGTATTACAAATTAGCAAGCAAAGATTGACCACATAGGCTGGCATCCTGGATTAAAGGATTAGTAAATCCTATAAGGAAAATTAATTTTTGGGCGTCTGGAGTTTGCTTCATGCAGACAAAAAAATCCAAAGTTAGGCATAAAAAATGACGACCAAGTCTAAAATCTCGGTGTTCAAAATCTGATTGTTGGGTGAAAAATTTGACTAATGATATTTAATAATTTTAAATCCTGCCTGCATTCGTTTGGACATACTTAAACGACATTGGCCTCTAAGCTTTTGCTCACTTCAAATATTGACCTAAGTTTGTGTAAGCTGATTTTTTTTTTTTTTTTTTTTTTAACAGGAAGCGAAGCAGATACTGAATATCGAAAAAATGGATTCCGAGCAAATCCAGAAAAACTATGAAAATTTATTTGCATTAAACGATAAGAGCAAAGGTGGATCGTTCTATCTACAATCAAAGGTAAGCCTCTGGTAGCGTCATTCGTATAAGTCGTTAACTCGTTTTAGCCCATCCTTATACAGTTAGCCTGTGGAAGTCTTAAAAGCAAAAATCAAAAAAAAAAAAAAAAAAAATTTAATCGTTGATCGTGTTCCTGGTTTATGCCTTCAGATGCTACTGTTGGTCTCGAACTCTAAATCTGGATTTCTTCCGCTGAGAAAAACTGGCATTAGGCCAGCCGTTTTGACAGGATCGTGGGTACATCAGCAGCAGCGCTCATATTTTAGCCACATGACTGTGGAAAACGTGTTTTCAGAAACAAACAAGCGTGATTGTTTAGAAAAATTACAGAAAATTAAGGCCCCCGACATTCCCTCATACTTTAAGTCGAATGCTCCAAGGAAAGCCGCAGTCCTTATACCACTGTGCATCAAAGATGGAGCTCCAGCCATGCTTTTCACTCAGAGGTCCTACACAATGGGTCGACACAGTGGCCAGATTTGCTTCCCCGGTGGCGTATGCGATGACACTGATGTTGATGTGGTCCACACGGCCACGAGGGAAGCAGAAGAGGAAATAGGTCTTGAAAAACATAAAATCGAAGTGTGGAGCTCGTTTTCGCCCATTTTTGACGGATATGGCACTCTCATTTACCCGGTTTTGTGCAACTTGGGAAATGTTGATGGCTATCCATGGCGAATGAGCCCCAACGAGGTCGAGGAGGTGCTGATTTTCAGCCTCAAACACCTTTGCAGCACGTCTTTACACGGTCACACCCAGTTCCGAACAATTCGAGGCTCCATGCCCGTGTATTTGCATCCTGAAAACAGCAACAGGCGGATATGGGGCTTGACCTCAATCTTGATACACCACATTTTGTCCTCGTTGCTACCTTCAGACGAGTACAAATTAAAATTGCGCTATTTGAGGCGAGTGAAGGCATCATAGCTTGGGCGATAAGCGCAAGTCCCTAAAAAATAGAATGAATCAGGAAAAAAGTGTATTCGTGCAGTAAATTGTTAGAAAGTGCATATCAACGAAGACACACAATTAGCAACCGTTAATTTGACTGTAATCACGATATAAAGCTTAAAGCTTGAAGTACATTTTTTTGCAAATCGATGCGTACATTAAGGTAGCATTGTCTGCAAGTTATCAGTGCAATATTTTCTCGAAATCTTTTAATTGTGGACAAACTTTACTATTAAGATAGTCAGCCATCAGGATAACCAATATCCATAAAGCTGTTTTAGTCTGCATTTGGATCCGATAAATTGTACTGTTTCCCATTCATTTTCAGTTCTTGGACAGAATTTTCAAATTGGCAGTCAATCCACTGATTTGTTAATTCTGACAGGCACTTGTATGATGTGGAATACTGAGCATTTTCTTTTCCTCGAACAGGTAGTAAGGGCTAAAGAGAGACTTGACCAGGAGCTTAAAGATAATCCGAGCCATACGCAAGATAAACACACAGATAACGCAACGTCACAAGGACAAGCCAGCTGATAGCAAATTTGGTTTAATCCTCGATTGGCTTAAATTTAATGTTACATATTCACGGCGTTCTCGGCATCTCCTAAGAGGTACATTTTACAGTAGAGAATATTTCTTCGAGTAGCCGATGCTTCTCCAGGCTGAACCTCCAATGCGCGTGAAAATGCTGCTGAACCGTGATGCTGTGATTTACAGTGTCAAAACTTTCCAGATCCTATATTTATAGAGATCTTGAAAATAGCTAATATTTACAATGTATAATTTAGGAGCGAATTACGTTTGCAACAGTGTTTTGAATTTAATTGTGAGTACAAAAAGCGTTATAAATTAATAAAGTCATAAAAATGTATTTTTGTCAATTTATGATCTCTGTCTTCCTTTCGCTTTTATAGCCCAATTAATAGTTTCTCAATGCAAAATCATTTGAAAGAGTAAATGTGATTTATATATGCTGTATTTGGGTTCTATCTTCAATATTAACATTTTTCTGAGAGCTAAGCTAATCACAGAAAAAAAATGTTCAATCACACATTTTTTCATCATATTTGATTATTATAAATTATAAATTAAGATTTCCTCGTTTATTTATTTTTTAAAAAATAGTGAATATTATTTATGGACAATTTGACAGGATGTAGAAAATGGATAATTGTTTAAAAAATTATCATGCTTTTGTTGAGCACTACAGAGGTCATCGAAGTTCAAAGGATAACTTTCTTGTCCCTTCTGTGATCAGCTAGTTGCAGTAAAATATTTGTCCAATAGGGTGTTTACATCCGCCTTAACAAGTTATAGAGATTTTTTTGAAATCTATTTGACGATTTACTGTTATGGTTGTCTTCAGTATAACATCTGGGGTGTTGCCTTGTTACTTCAGGACGAGTGAGTACTTTAGTCTGAGGTGCGAGCATACCGAACACAAGTTCAGGCTGCCGATTTTGGCGCATCGACATCTAATACAAAGAAGTTGTTTAATAAGGCGGGCCAATGAGCTGCTTCAGTCAGCAGTAAACAACAAAATGGATTTACCTCGGTTCGGCTTAGCTTCAGATTTTTTCAGGAAGAAACTGAGCAGGAAATGCAGGCATCCAACAATCATAGCGGTAATGCCAAATAACCGAAACATGCTGTGACCGCCGATGTTTTCATACAAAATACCTCCGATGAGACTACCCAACCCGATTCCTGCAATCAAATCTGATTAGTAAGTCGAGACAAGAATCAATCTTGTAAGATGATCAAAATAAATGCTAGATCATGTTGTCCACCAATTTTTGCACGCTTTTGGGTCTTATTTCCAAGGATCGGTGAAAAGCTAAGACAAAATCCACCCCTAACATTAAAAAAAAAAACGTGTATTAATTTAACTCAGGTAAAAGACGATGTTATGGGGATTTTTTAAAGGCTCAAAAAATGGACATAGCAACGAACTAAATATATAGTGCACTAAACACCGCCATTTCCAAACACCTCTCATATTTCAAACTGTGTTAAAATTACTGCATTTTATGAAATTTCAGTTTTTGTGATTATATCCATTTTTAAGAAATTGGTGGACAGCACTAATTCATCCTTGTCCTTAGCACTCGGCAACCTTTGTGCATGTACCGGGTTTCCTCTCGAGTTGCTTCGTTTCTCCGTTTCACAGTAATGCTAAAATTGCACGAGTGTCAGGTCCAGTTTGAATCTGTAATTCAATTACGAGCGTTTTGTTTCAACTTGCCCAGGCCTTCAAAAAGTCCTTGTATTAGTCCCTGTAGAGGAATAAAGAAATTTTAGCCATGATTTGTCACGGATTCCTGAATTGATAAAATTTTGAACAAACATTCTTCACATTTTCTCGAAATACCAGCTGAGGGAAAGAAAATTCGAACTTCTGCAACTACCGTGTTTTCCCGAAAGTAAGACTGGGTCTTATATTAATTTCAGTAACAAAAAACACACTAGGGCTTATTTTCAGGGTAGGGCTTATATATTTACGGTATTACATTGAACAACATTTAAACAGCATTTAAACAACATTTTTCCAAATATCGGTACAGTCATCTTCATTTTCCTTTGAACCATTGGTCCTAATCTTTCATTTACAGCAATATATGGTACAGTAGCTCTCCCTAAACAACATTTATTCAATTACAATCATGTCATCTTCCTCTGGAATCTTCTTCCGCACTTACTAGGTCTTATTATCGGGGTATTGCAGCCTGCCCCGATAATCCAGGTAGGGCTTATTTTCGGGGTAGGGTGTACTTTCGGGAAAACACGGTATATTCAAGCGTATCCGTGGGCCGCTTGGAACGTACCTGCAAGGTAGCGGATGCACCGGGTGGAGCCATTGCGCCTGCATAAGTGGCCGCCGTAGCGTAAAAGATGCCGTAATTTGCTCCATGCAAAAGCGCCGGAAGAAGAACGAGCCACGGGTCGTAGATGAAGGAGTAGCATAGGGCCTTGAATCCGGAGATAAACAGCACGAAGGACATTGAATAAACATGACCCAGCTTGTGGACAACCCAGCCGGAGATGAGGAAAAATGGTATCTCGCTGAGGAAGCACTCCACCGCATAGTTCACGCCGATCACCAGGTGACTGCCGTGTAGGTCGTTTACGAACAGTATCACGTAAGTCCAGAATATAGAGGTGACCATCCCCACGCAGACCGTGGCCACCGCAAACACGCAGAATTCGACCCGCTTGAACAGCGACAACACGTCTTTTGTCAGGTTCTTGGGCTTTTCGGTCCCCACCACCTTCATCTGCAGGGCCACCAGGAAGTCCAGTGTTATGAGGGTTATGAACAGGTAGTAGCCCGGCGAGTAGTCGTCCCGTTCCTTCCCGGCGCTTGCGTTGTCGTTTAGCTGGGCGGTGACCACTGAAAACAGACCCCAGCCGATGGAACCGAACAGCCGGTTCTTGCCATAGTTGGCTTTGCCCTCGCTTCCCAGAGTGTCCATCAACATGGCATCCGTCGTTGTCAGGACACTGCCCATGGTCACGAAGGCAATAATGCTGGCCACCCACACCCATATCGTCTGGTAATGAGCGGAAGGTGCTGAGGGGTCGTTGAGAAAACACTGAGAGCTGCAGGAAAAGTTGAAGCTTTGGCCAACCAGACAGTTGCTTGCTGTTGGCCAAGGTAGCTGCTCTCCATCAGCGTTGCCTATGGTCTCCAGCCAAAGATTTTGACAGTCTGTAATTGAGATTTCTGCTTTGTTTGCGAGTGGGGTTTCAGTGTTGTTTTCAGTTAAAGACACGGCCACCGTCAGGTTGACTACCGACCAGGAGTTCAGGAAGTTTGGGACAGAGTATTTGCCAGCTGAAGAACAATTGTCATTGCTGCAAAGCAAAGGCTGAAGTTCAACCGTGTTCGGTATCCGGCAGGACAAGGTGCAGTTGGTGACTGCGGAAGACTGGGACATGTCGCACCTTCTCAAAAATAGCTTGTTGACTGCAAGTTCGCAAGAAAGGGTGGCTGGCTCGCTGGATGACCACTGGGAGACCGAGGAGACGGCAGGGATGAAGTTGATGGAGAAGAAGGCGATGGCCATCAAGACGATGGACACCAAGAAGGACGCTTTGTGGACCTGGAACTTGTCAGAGATGGCACCGATGACAGGCTTCATGAGTAACTGGGCAAAGGGAAGGACCGAGAACAACATGCCCACCATTGCGGCACTGGTGATCTGCTGCATGTAGGAGACCACCGAAGGAATGGCCCCAGAAATAGCTGAAACAACCAGGAATATATCAAGTTAGTGTGGATAAATTGCATGGTTTTGCGTTTTTAAAACTGGTTTGCTACATATACTACTCAAAATTCACATGGAAGGGAATGTACAACCCCTCTTATCCGTCCATGGAGGTTGTGTGGACTGAAGGGAGAAAGTCGGTTTATCCGGGGTATAATAGGATAATTAGGGGTCCTACAGTTGTTATATATACATACATCTTGTTTTAAATATTATTTACCAAGTTGTTAAGGGCAATTTTAACACAATTATTGTATTTATTTTTAATTTGTTTTAAACACCAGTTTATGCTGGAAAAGACGAGAATAATAAAATTTAAAAAAACTATTTTTTCAAGTTCTCTAGAAATTTGTTAAAACTCTTTTGGAAAATATTGTAATAATTTATTTTTGAATTGTATAATTTGTATAATTTTTGTCAGCAAATTTACTGGACACCCTGTGTGTGCAGTTCTCAATACAAAATAACATCCCGCCGAATCGCAACAGTATCGCGCCGTTATTCTGCACCTAGCCACAAACAAATTTTTAAAAAAAATTGAATTATACTGGTAACACCATCTACATATAGTATAATGCCATCATTATGTAACACATTGTTTTTCCACTTGCGATAGTAAAAAAGATGGCGGAAAATTATCCCAGGCGCTAACTTTTTTCCGAGCGGAAATTTTGAAATTTTAAAAGTCGCGATTATAAAATGTGTGCAATCAGGTGAACATTTGACGATATAATGCTTTCAAGACCTTAAAGGTATGTTTACTCGTTCATTTATTTCAAAATGTCATTGCGAAATTTGCATGTGCGTCGTGAACTCCATGTGCGAGAGATGGTTAATTGCATCCATCCTCAAGGAGCTTTTATCAATAATTATTTTGATACGATTACTAATTATCAAAATTTTCATATAAATAATCAGTATTGTGAGATTCGATGTATTAAAACCTGTGTACGTGCCTAAGGATGAACGAATCAAGGACATGTCGTTTAATTTTACGTTTGAAAGCGGATATGAACCATTATAAACTTATCACAACTTTATAAAACCACTGCTTTTTAACAAATTTCCTATATATCAACATTTTATCTTCCTGTGAGGATGAAATAATGAAAATTTCGAGCTTATTGAAATAGTCGTTTGGAACTACGAATTATTCTCCTATAAGAGAAAGGAAACAATATTCAATTATTAAAGCTAGTGTGATTAAGTGCCTACTGTTTTCAAAACTGTTATTTGAGACCACTAATCTTTCATACAAAAAGATATTCTTTGCTTTTTTTCAATGATTGCTAAATGACTAGTTGTAACATATGCACAAAGGTGCAACTGGTCACTTAATTACTGATTATCACGCGATTATTTCTGAACTACTTAATTTAAAGTTACACCTCGACATATAATTGTTTCATAACACGATAGTATTTGGCTAGTTTTTGACAATTTTTTCTTTAAGGAAGACCATTTTCACTATGGGATTACCAAATAATTACACTATGCATTCATCACCAAGCAAGCATATGTAAACTTTCGGTTTCAAACAAAAAACTGGTATTTGAGGTGAATGACACCTTGCAATTAATAAGCAGTTACGACCTACAAATCGCTACTCAAATTATCAGCTTATCTCGAGAACTTGAAAATGCAATGTAGTACTAGTCTGAAAGTTCTAGTGTCCTAAATGTCCACGTGTCTCTAGACGTCAGGACTGTAAAGTACAGTATCTTGAGAGCTGGAAACCTGAAAGTTTTCCCGCGAGTTTTTTGTTGATAGACTTAATTATTTGTTTACTTACATCCAAAGAACAATAGCAGGTGTATCTTCATAAGCACCAATTTTCGGTTGATTTTAAGACGGTCTGTCAATCGAACCCATCTGCTTGATGCGTTGATTTCTCTTACTTTGGTTCCTTCCATTTTGTATGATTCCCTGTAAAATAGTTTTTCAAGAGGGTGAAGGTATAATCATGAATTTTTCCTCTTCTTGAAATAATTAGTTCTCGTGCAGGAGGCTATTGGTATGAGAGCAACAAGTTGTTTTATTCATACCACGAACGCAGGTTTCTCGATCAATGAGCTTGAGTCGAAGGTTCGGCTTGTTCTAATCCCTAATTTTTGATATTGTATAGGAAAGCAAATCCCATGCAATTTCTTTATTAGTCATTGGATTAGTTTGGGAGCAGATTAAAAGTCATAGATGAAGTGGATCCATTTTTGTTTTTAGCCACGTTTTTCTTTGGTTAATAAGCCATTGACTGATCAATGAAACAATTAACACTAAGGATTTTATATTTTATTTACTTTATAAAGTTTAGTAAATTTAATATTAAAACTCACCATCATCTAACTTTTGTTAGACAGGCGTATTTTCAATAGCAATTGATCATATTGGCGTATTTCAATTGTAATAACTAGTTTGCAAATATTTCATAACCCAAAATTGCAGAAAGTTGAATTAAAAAAAAATGACTCCATTATGTAAATAACAGTGTTAATCATGTTACTTACGGTAGAATTTAGGTTTTTAAAGTTACCCATACCTCGCTTTACGACCTAGATACGTTCCGGAAAAGTTGGCCGTAAAGCGAAAAAGCCGTATAACGAATCAATTATTTCTGCATTGTGATTTTCATTTTTTTCCCTTCTTAAACGAAGTGAAATCCATAAGTTGTTTTATTGTTAGCCAAATCTGACCCTGTTTGTGCAAATTTTGGTAACTTATCACATTTTTTGTCCACTTTCTTTTATTGCAGCATTTTTTTGGCCGTATAACGAAACATTGTGGGCCGTAAATGGAACAAGTGCCATAATTAAAAAAGGCCGTATAGCGAGGTATAGGTGTATAGATTTTCGAATACTTTCTCAATGAAATAAAGAATTTTGAATACAGCAGATCTCGGTGAGGAAATTATTCCATGATTTGTCTAGCGAACTCGTTTGACAACTTATGCTTATTGTAATGGTAACTTCTCTTGATTACTAGTAATTGCCTGTTATCTTAATTAATAATCTATTATCATAATTACTAGTGCTGCAATGCCAAGTTACAGAAAGGAATAAATAAGAATGCCAAAAATGAATCAATTATGAACCAAACTAAGAATTTTCAAAGGGTACCAAGACAATAATTACTACAGAAAAGCGACGAACTTAGTTTGTCATTGTCGTGAAGACTTTGGGTTAAGACTTTCCTGTTAAACTAGAATAGCTAGAAATACTATTTTTGGTGGGAACAACTATGATTATGGTGCCTTCACGAAAACTGTTCTTTCCATCCCAGGGATGGAATGGACACCGCATTGACAGAGGGCAAGGGTGGGGTGGTCAATTTTTGAAGGAATACTGGGGACGTTTTTTTTTTAATGTTCCCTGATAACTTTACTGTCACCTGGCTGGCACCGCGTGAAGGTAACAGTAACTATTGTAAGTTTTTATATTCGCATAGCTCTATTGTTGATAAAATAAACACAAATCAGGTAATTGAATCATGTGTTATGAACAATTATGAAATGACGTCATGTTTTTGGCACGCGCTAACAAAAACCCCAACCAACTGCATATATTTTTCAAAATTTTAAGAAACATTACTGATGGTTTCCATTCTTCATGTTAATCAATGTTCAAGAATAACGATTCGGTAATTAAACCTTCATCAGGTAAAATACACTCTCAAAGAAATTTATGTATAATACATTAATTGTAGCTTAATAACTATGTTGGAAACTACTTAAGGCTTGCTGTAAGAAACACTAAAGTTATATATACTTTGTATGTAAGATTTATTTTTGATGAATATGCTGTATGTGTAACGTTATATTACTGTATTTATTCGTGTAATGGCCCCACCTACATTTAAAAGAGATTTGTTATATTTATCGAGTATTTAATAATTTTGTTCCACCTGCATGATGTTCGATACAAATATTAATTCACTCACTATACATGAATACTTGTATGAATAATATTATAGTGGAGATTTGTGTGTAGTGTCAACATGATAGGTTTCGTGTAATATAGCCTCACCCATGCTTTGAAATCTTGAAATTTTAAAAATCAAAGGCATTTTGGCAGTCGATACAACTTTGTATCGCAAATTACACAAGTTGCATACATTTTTAATGGTAATATTCACGCACAGTCCGATACCAGTTTGACTTGCAAAACAATAGATAATAAAAATCTTACCTGGTGCAGGGCTAGATGGAGGTTTTGAACAGATGGTCGCTCAGGCTGGCTCCTGCCAAAATGTTGAACTGGAGACGAGAATTTACAATAATAAATGCCGAAGTTATGTGGTGCATTATTGCAGCTCACGCCATCTAGAAACTAAATAACAATGAAAGATGAGAGCTAGTGTTGTTCTAATCTGACCCACCTACCATTTACATTTATACATTTTTTTTTTATTCAATTCTTTTGTATGAAACCGGCATTCTCGTTCATGAACCAACTAACCAGTACTCTTGACTGACCTTGCTCTTGCAGCTACAAAAGATAACCACTGCTCGTAAATAATTGACATTAAAGGTAATTTTGGAAAAATACAAAACGAGATCTAAATAAAACACGACGTGTATTCACACAAGGAAATTATGACCGAATTGCAAAAAAAAAAAAAAAAAAAAATAATAGTAATAAATTGGCAAATTATTGGCCTATGAGGAAAATGTGATAAACGGACATTTTTACGAAGTTTACCTTCTCTAAAAATCAGTGGGAGTGTCAACATTTCAGAAAAATCACGTTGGTTTTCCTTATAGTCTTGTCTACATTAATTCTGATTTTTTGCTCTGGATTGCGTATAAAAGGTTGTTTGGGTTTTCTCAGATTCTGGTTTCTGCAGGGTTCTGGGAATTATGTATACTTAAGTAGTTTTGCGAATACGAATGGTTGTTCTTGGAATTGAGGTACTTGAATTCCATTGGTCATTTATTTATTTATTTATTTATTTATTTATTTAAATTGCACATTATTTAAATCGCAATTCCACACGCTCAATGAGCA
>JAQGBW010003257.1:0-16836 GCA_034698625.1 Julus scanicus
CCCCTGGCGTTGGTGTTTAGCCCTCGTGTTGCAGAAATAGGCCAACGTTAAAAATCAACAAACAAACAAACATATATGCAAAAATAATGCAAAAAGTCATATACACCAGCCTGTTCTACTCTAGTATGTATTTTTTAAAAATAAAAGTGAAAGGAAGTGTTACACGTTCCCAGTTGGCAAAAAGTAAGATTGTTATTAATGCAAATGTTGCCGTTGACAGTGTTAAATTTGACTTGATATGGATAGTTTACGTAGGGTATTTCATAAGGGTTATGAGGCGCTTTTTTCTATAAGCTTCATTGTCCCTACATGGGATCTGCTCGTAAATTATTAATGAAACCATAGTCTATCCTGGTTAATTTATTTTTAATACTTTAACGTGAAATCAACCTTGGTAACCCATTGCGAAAAAGACGCATTTTTGCATTGTATTTATTCGTGTCACCAATTACGTGTTAAAATTTGAATGCCATTAATACTTCGTGTACATTATATATTTAAACGCAATTGTTATGCTAATCAAGAATCGGCTGGTGCCCCCGTACAACAGCCGGGCTTTGTCCTTAGTGTTTTACGCAAAAAATGATAGCCAAATGTATCCTTGGTAGTTAAAAAGTGCACATGCTATTTATGGTGGCTTAAACTAAAAATGGCGTCAGAATACCAGACAACTCTTTAATAAAAACTTTGATTTCATTTTAATGTTTACGAATGTCGATAAAATGATACAGTCGCCTAATCCTTATATGTCCAACATTTACAATCAACTTTGAAGAGGTTTTCATCCAGTAGTTTACTGGGCTCATAATAGCCTTATTCGGATTCAGCACCCCCTGGTGGTGTATGAGCATTTAACATTGCATTTACAAACATGACCACTGCTTTTTTCACCAATGTTGAAATTTGTCTTGGTACGCCACCAAAGAAACTTCTAAACATATATTTATACTGTTTTTTATTCTTTTTAGCAAAATAATTACAATTTAAAAACAGATTTTAATTATTTGCTGTACTTTTTAGTGCCATAAATACAAACGTATGTTTGTACAAATGTATATTTCATATTTAATAACCATGCAGAGAATATATACATGGTTTAACCTATGATATTAATAACTTTAATGATTGGATATACGTATGTATACAATATGATTTACGAAATTTCAAATTATTACATTGATAAATTTATGATATTACTCTTGTCACAATTATGCTGACATGCTATCATTGTGTTATTTGTCCAAAAACAAATTGTCAAAATAAATGTGTAACAATAGAGGTGATATTTTCTAAGTATTTTTCGAAGTCCATTTCAAGTTTTCTTTTGTCCGAATATATACCTATTTTATAAAGCACCCTGCACTCTCAGCGTTTCTTTGTCATGTCGTTGGACCACCCATTCTTTTCGCTCTTTTAACTAAGCCTAATCCGTTTTTAGTGCATAAATTTGGCGTTTGTTTCACATTCTTGTAATTGTTGTGTGATCCATAAAATTCTTCCCCGGCTTTTTACGCCGTCTGCTGACCCTGACCCTGCTTTGCTTTATGTCGGAGTCCCAAAACTGGCCAAAGAGATGCCAAGAAACCATTAGAAACGCTGGCACGAGTGTTGTTGGAATGGTTTTACAGGAAAAAAAATGAAAAATTCGGCCGTTGTAAATAATATTAATGAATGCCATGTATTAATTAAACTGACGAAATAATAAGTGCGTGCGATCCATAGTCAGTCACGATCCTGGAGAAATCCTGGGCCAGTAAACTCATATATGGCCACAACGTTGCAATATGGGATGGTCGACTGTGAGTGGGTGAGGCGTATTTTTGATTTAAAATCTTCGCGAATTCCAGAAACGTGATTACGATATTCGGAAAAATTAGGTGTGCTTTCTATTTTTTTTTCTAGCATTTCTTTGGATATTTTCTTTGACCTTCGTTCTTAAAATGTAAGGCCTTTATGAAGTTACTCGATAATTTTATGGGCCCTGCTTCTATAGATATTATATATGCTACAGCTCATGTTTTTCCCTATACATCGTGTCCTTTGTGATACACCCGAACTTTTGCTCATTGTACTTATCAGTACTGGATCCATGGGGGAGGTGAGATATGGGGGATATACCCCCTTTCTTCCCCCCCTCCCCCTCCTCCTCGAAATCTGAAAAATACCACTATGCACCATGATCGAGTTTCCATCACTGGTTATTTTTAGTGAATTTTACAATAATAAATTACTTAATCGCCCGTTACATTTTCATTATTTTAGATATAAGATTATAATAATCTTTAAAACACTGAATAAAAATTTCCTTAAAAATCAAAGTGAAAAATCAAGATGGCTAACACACGAGGTTAGACTAGAGATATGATTTTTGATAGTTTTCATAATGACGAATTACTTAATCGAACGATAAATTTTCATCAATGTGTCCCTTGATTTAAAGATAAGTTAGTACATAAGTATAATAATTGATTTATTGGTTTTATATATAAAGCAAATAAAGCCATGAGTTGTATATACAATTGGAGCCATCAAGAATCTTGACATAACATTTGATTTCCTTTATTTTTATTTGGTTTGATCAGTGTACATAAGGGATATCAGTTCTCTGCCAAAAGCTTGGCAAGTGTTCACAATACTTTACATGTACCAGTACCAGTCAGTGTTTTATATCTTTCCATAGTAATGGTTTCTCGATAAAATGACCACTCCACCGGAAGTAGCAGCACGAGTTGCAGGCTATTCTCCAGAGAAATTCAGCAGAAATCTTTTTCACACTAGGCGAATTATAAACATAAATAAATTGTCTACAAAACACATTTTCCCGATTTTAATCTTTGGCATCACAAATTCTTTGTTCGGTACACTTTTTGCGCTAACAGGGCTTTTAGGTGGCCAACGGGAAGGTGTTATAAAATTTGGAGTCTCTCGATGAAGAAGTTAAACAGTTTCTCTGGTGATGTGTGTGATGCATCATCTTGCTGGAACAAAAACAAGTCCGAAAATACCGTATATCTGTGTGCTTTTGGTGCAAGAAGTGTACCGATTAAAGACTCGTGATGTCAAAGAGTTAACACGCTGAATTCTCGCCACAAGGAATGAACTTGGTGAAACAGTAATCGATTCGTCCATTAATTGCCCAATGGCGCAAGCGCCTCCGAGCATATGTTGCAGTAGATTGAGGACACTTTCAGTACAAATTGAAATAACTGTTTTGGTCGTACGTTTGGATTTACTCTGATTAAAAAACAAAAAAAGTTACGAATTTATAAAAAAGGTTCCTCTTTTTTTTGTGGCACGCTGTACTTCTAAACCCACTATGCAACAAAAACCCCATTCCCTATATTTTCAATAACGATAACATTGCAAATTACATTTTTATCAATTATTTCCAACCACACTTGTTATCCATAATATAGAATAGTGGATATGTTCATTAAATTTTAAAATATCAAAATCAACTAATAGAAAACATCCTCACAATTTACTCAATGCAATATCCATGATAGGAACCTATAGAGTCCTGACATTAACTTAACTTTCTCTTTGCAAGCAACTGCCAATGTGCGACCTGATAAGTTAAATTGCATGTAGGTGTTATAATTATATTTAATACTATATAGAAGATCACAGATTTTTATCGATATACACTTGAGTGCAAAAAAATCTACTCACCTGCATGAATCAAGTAAAAATGTGTTTTCCTCAGCAACCAAATGTCCGATTTAAAATCTGAAAAATGTATTTTGTAGACAATTTATTCCTGTTTATTATTCGCCTAGTGTGAAAGGGATTTCCGTCGAATTTCTTTGAAGAATAGCCCACAACTCGACGGGTTACTTCCAGTGGAGTGGTCATTTTATCGAGAAACCATTAATGCACAACATGTCTGGACATGTGTTTATTAAGCTCTGATTATCAAATTGCATTCAGAAACATTTACAGCCACAGGGATACAACAATGCATATGTCATAAATTAAGAAAATTTGGGTTGCTTTAAGGTTCAACATTTTTCGCCTCAAGGATGCGTCAGGAATTTTACGCAAATTAAGCGAATTATATAAAGAGAAATAAATTGTCTACAAAACATATTTTTCCAATTTTAAATCGGACATTTGGTTGCTGAGAAAAACATACTTTTACTTGATTCATGCCGGTGAGTCGATTTTTTTGCACTCAAGTGTAGTTGAGTTTCAGCATTGCTTATAGGATAAGCCAAAAGCGCCAGCATCTTATCCATTGCACTTTTGTAGCTAACAAAATTGGTGTCGTGAAAGTGTCTCCCGAAAATAACATTTTCTATGAAATTAATAGGATTTTTTTCTGTTTGTCCGCCAAATGATGAAGGAGAATGTCTACTCTAACCATTTCGGTATGGTTTTGATGCAGCCAAACAACTTAATAAATCCCGTCTTCATCCTTACTTGTCACCTTTCCCAGCCAGAAAATGGTGAATAAAGACACGCCGGAAATTTTTCATCGTTTAAGAAATACAGGGATGTCACTAGTTCAGGCCCAACACATCTCGGAGCAGTGACCAAAGGTGAATGATGGAGTTTCTTTTGCCGGTGATATACTCCGTCTCCTCCAAGTTGTACAACATACCTGCGTTAACATGCTAAAAAAAAGGCAAAATTCACCTGTCTGTCTTCCCTTGCCCTCATCAGACCCAATAGGGCAAAGGTCACGCACTGCCAGTGTTGTTTTTTTTGTCTCTACTTTGCAGTGCAAGATCGCTCCAAATGCACAGCAGGCTAAAGTTATCTGAAAGGTCCTTGTCGCCTTTGGGCTCAAGTATTTTAATGCAGAATATTTTCTTTTCTTTTTTTTCTCTTTCCAAATGAAAAACTTGACAGGCCACTTTTTCTGTTTGGCCTCTTATGGTTTTTTAATGTTAACCATGCTCCGGTAGAGCTGTTGCCCTTCTTCAGACTGTTTGTAGGGACACAAGAGCTGCTTGGAATGTGGCTCGAAGAAACACATGCCCGCATTTTTATGCACTCTTAATTCATCTGGTACGCGGTTCTTCTAAGAATAAAAATTCAAAGTTTTACTTTACGCACACGACTTGGACACACAAATGTAATGAATTATTAATATAATGCCTTGCACCGTCTCTATAGGGTGGATGATAATTAAATGTGTCTATGTTATTATCGTTTGGGGTAAAGTAACAATCTCTCTGAAATTTTAAGTATTTTATTTCACCCATGGATTCTCAAAAATTAAACAATGTATTTATTCTTTTTCGTGGACCCTGTATCATTTCTTTTAGTAGAGAACATTAAAGAATTTTTCAAATATCTAGTAAAGTGAATTATTGTAAATTACACATAGCTTTGAACATATTTTTTAAATTTTCATAAAATAAACCCTGGCTTTTTAGCCCTTGATGCAAGTTTGTTCTTTGCAAAAATATTTCACAGTTTGACCATAAATGAACCTTGTTGCTACTTTAAAAAATGTAATACAGAATCCTAGAGTTTTGCACTAAATGACATCGAGGCTGGTGTATCTCCCACTATGCGTTGTGGTCATGGACCAGCTGGATTACCAGCCAAAGTTGAATTTAAAAAGCCTTCAATCAGAATTACAATGACATTAAGCTTTGCTCAGAATATTTGGGCAAAATATTTGACCCGCACATTTAAATTTTGCTAGGTTGAAGTTGCAACAATTTATGACAGTTAGACCCAGTTTTAAAACACTCCTTTTTATACCGTCGTATTGTTTTGCTGGATACTGTGTGAGGTCTGAGATTAGCATTTTTTCTCAATAATGCTATATAACCCCTGATTCACGGCGTCGGAAAGACTATAAAATTTTTCTTTTCTTCAAGAAAATGGTTTATATAAATTTCAGAAAAGTCACTTTTTTCGACAAAACTGGTATTTTATGTCATATAGACTAGAAAACATGTCGAGATGCTTAGAAATTTTTATCTGACATATCAAATACCATATGATATGCGTGCCAAGGATTTTTTTTTCAACTTTCATTAAACAAGTTTTCCCCAAAATTCTAATATACTTTGATACTATCAACATTTATACATTTTATGAATGCATCTAACGTCCTCAGATGTTGATTTCTAATTTTGTGGACTGGTTATACGGAATGTCATTATGGAAAATCTTTATCAAAGAAGCACATTTTGTGCTAGATTTAACTCCATATGCCAACAACAAGAAATTTTGAATAGTGCCTAAATAGTTATACTTCATCCATGTCTTTGTACATTGTTTTTAGTTGTTTTAATATTTATTTGTTTAATTTCGATACTGTTCAACCGAACACGTTTGAAATTTGTGTTAAGCACCAGTTTATGCTGGAATTTCCTGTCCGCGTCTGGAGATTTCTGAAAAATTCCTTAGAATAATATAGAATATGTTAATTATACTAGAACATTTTTTTAAAAAAAAGTTCTCTAGAAAAATGTACGACTCGTTGAACAAATATTGTGGTAATTAATCGTGAGAGTGGTACTTGAAAATATCAGGAATGGGTGTTGGAATTCTTGAATTTTTTCCAATAAATTTACTGGATTGCACCAGTAAAAAGGGAAATATGGTCTATGAATCAGAAACCACTGGAAACCAACTTGAAAAGGATGTGTCCACATGTGGATTTAGAGGGCACTTAGACCTATTGAAAAGTAGCAAATCATGATGTTCTCATTGACTGTTTAAGCAACACACTGGTACCTTTATCACTCACGTCTAGTATTTCACCATTTGATAGCTTAGTGCATTTAAAATGTTACTTAAAAGGAAAATCTGTAATTGTTGGAAGCAATTTTGGTAAATTGTATTAAACCATCATACTTTATTCCAAATCCATTTCGATATCTGCATCTAGTTTAGCAATTAACATCGTCAATATTCTGGAATTATACCAGAGATGTATCATTAGTGATTCTGACGTTAGCCATTAATTATGGTTGCAGATGAAACGAAAATTGTTCTTACTGTTCCCACATCCTACAACTGCTTTCAAATCAAGCATCTAACCTGCCACCATACGCATTGTAATCGGTACTGTATTGCCTTTTAATTTTATGGTCTATTGTGTCTGCCACAATTGCCCATGTATTTTGCAACTGCCATTACGTGTGTCTGTCAGTTCTACTCGGCGATATTAATTACTATTGTAAATACGTGTATAAATGCTTCTATTTATGACTGCGCACAACTTTCCCAAGCGTCTCCTCAGTCGTTTTCAACACAGTTTTCGAGTTCGTTGCCATTTCTAGCACTGTTTTCGGTTAATTCTAACATCCATTCGTTGCACCGATAATCGCTGTAGTCTTTCTTAATTGTGGTTGGCACATTGTTGACAATTGCATGGAAACCTTGAGAAACGAATCATTATTTTTATGCATTTGTTGTTTACCACCTACATATTAAGCGAATTGAAGCTGCCATCTTGAATTTGTGATCTCAAAATGGGGCTCTGAATATTTGAACAAGTTAAGATTCATGTTGAAAGATGCAAGCGGACATATGGAGGCACGAGGACGTGCATTTTTGCTCACAGTCGTGACTTCTTATGTCTGCAATCATGACTTGACGGCCATATTACTTTTGCTAATAAAGAAATAGTTTGGTGTCAAGGTGATGCTTGTCGACAATGTTCAAATCATTGACATATCAATATGCGTATCTTTGTTACTATGTGTATGCATTAGCACCTCCTCGGCTGTTTCATATTAAATTATAATAATTATGGATTATTAATTCCGAACGTTTCACCTTACATAAAACTGTGGTGAATTTTGAAATATTGTATATTCTTTCATTCTTTCTATCTACGATGCTATAAATTTCAATAGCAGAAGGGCCCTACGCCATCTATATATTGTTCTAAATAGCAATACCCCCAATTACGACATTCGTGCATCTACGAATATGCCCTTATTTTCTGGAAATCAATAATAAGTCATCAATTTTGGAATATTTTACAACTCTTTCAATCTACAATTTGCACATTTTAACAACAGGAGAGCTCTACGCCATCTATTACACTAAATGACGCTATATAGAGGTGATTCTAATTTTGAGTCTATGTTATACATTGGTGTATCTACGAATATGCCCTTATATTCTAGAAATCAATAAACCATCACTTTTGGTAGACATCTTGGTAGATGGCCATACATTATTGACGATATAACAATGATATAACAATATTGCTATTAATTTTAATGATAACTATATGGCACTATGACAAAATTAGTGACAATTTTTAAAAAAAACAACTATGGATGTTTATGGATTATGGATGGGTATTACAATTATGGATTAATGGAATCCATGTTTTTTTTATTCGAATTTCAACGGATTGATCTCAAATTTAACGCTATTAAATGCTATTAAAAGTTCTCTGTTACCTTTAGTATTTAGGATGCATCTTCTGGGCATGCAGTGGCTTTTAAATTTGCACGAGAGACGATTGATAAAGTTTTATTAACGTTAATTTGCAATTACTTAGTTTTGGAAAAAACCCAAAATTATAATGTTGCAGTGTGCTGTTATTATGTCCTCGGAAAATGCATATAGCAATGCATGAGCTCACGTATTTTGTCCAGCCACATCATGAAGCACATGCATGTTCATTTAGAATTTGTCCTTTCTATAGGCTTCTGTCTTAAAATTTATATTCCATCCTGAAAGTGTAGTAGTCACTCTACATACTAAAAAAAACCAGAAGTTTTCACAAAAAAACAGGGTTTGAGGAGGATAGGGGTGATGTTGATTTTTATTAATACATATTTGCGGCATCTTCAGCTAGTGAATAAATTGTTCGTTTTATTCGTGTGCCCCATGTAGTGGTCATGGACAAAGCCTGCTTTTCAATTCGACTCATGTGCAGGACGTGTTTAGCACTCGAAATGCAACGGCGCTAGGGTGGGCAACCTAGAAGTAGATATGTAGATCCCTGATAATGGCGGCGATAGCAAAATGTATCATTTGAAATAATAAATGTTGCCCGAAAATGAGCAAGGAAAAGCAGTTTGAGTTTAATAACCGAAGGAAAAAAGGCAGTGATCTGGATTTAAAATCCTTCCAAATAGATTTGCTCGATTTGATAGGATTGAAGGAGTTAACTGTGATTTGAAGATTACGGCGCCTTAATCCATAAGGGACCCTTGTGGTGCTGGATAGGTATAACGAGGGAGATTAGGCCACCATGATGGATGTTCAATGGGGGATTAAGAATCTCTGACTAGCGTGACTTAATTTATTGATTCCGATTTGCTAACTCGGGGTTGCTTACCCATATTTTTGAAACCAGATTTTAAGCAAGGTTTTTTTTTTTTTTTTTTTTTGAAGAGCTCTTATCACATTAGGTGTTTCGGCGATAACCATTGAGGTTTTATTTAGGGCACGAACATATCAACGAAACGAAGAATTATTTGCAAAATTATTGGTATTTTGATGAATCATCCAGTACAGATTCAGAAGAGATTTAAGGCACAAAACAGATAAATTTCCGCTATTCATCTCCACTCGAGATTTGTCCAAAATCATTTCCGTAAACTTTTCGGATGAGAAAGTTTAGAAATGGACATAATGAAATATGGGGCATATCTTGATGGACAGTGTGAAGCCATATCAAGTGCGTATACATTGGCCATGGATGCATGTATACAGACATTTATAACGGGCATGGTAAAGAATCTTATTTTTATAAGCGTTTTATAGGAATGTTTCCTACAAAATACAAAACATAATTATGCATACAGAAAACAACTTGTTTTTGACAAACAATGTTGTGTCGGTGTGACGAGATTGAATAATGACTGTTATGTTGAGCCTGTTGTATATATACCACATATAACCATTATTATTTCAGCAAGTGTTGTATTTTCGTTTTCTACTGTTATTATCAGCATAGCCATCAATTGTTTACATTTTTCATATCCACCTATTAAAATTAGCGTTCTTGGAATATAATGTGCTGTGCATGTACTTTCATATAATAAAAGTGCGTAACTTCACAATATACATGTGTAGCTTGTTGAACAAGTTGTTGGCGCACTGACAGCTAAGGTTCACACCTTCCCATTGATTTATGCGCTTGTTTTCGTATAGCCATGAAATGAAGGCATGTTTATGCATGGAAACACTATGTAATCACACAGTAATGTGTGCATGTGCTACTCCGAAATCTTATCGCAGTTGTTGTACCAAATTGCGAGCCGCCATTTTGCCATTGCCAACTCTGCAACCATTGATTTACAGTTATAGTTACTTGATTCCCAAATTTTATCAAACCGAGATCTAGGTGGCGTAAGCAAAGTTCAGATTTAATGGCATCAACCACTATCTTTAGCATTAAGTTTAGCCTAAAATTATTCCAGAAATCGCTTCCAAGGAACCGTTGCATAATTCTGGTATTAGCTGAATCTGGTTTCAAACTTGTTATTGGCCTTAGTGGCAACTGATACCAACTGACCTTCGCCTAGGCAAATCATTTTCTAATAGAAAACTTTGGTACAACCCGCCTGAGTTTGCTGCCATCTATACCTACAAGTGCGCAACTTTTGATGATAGAGCGCCATCAATGTCCATGAGCACAAAAACGAGCGAATTTCAGTTCTTCAAGACTTCTGGAAATCTATCAATCCTACTAAAAATTGCTTTGTCATTGGAATAAACATTGGCACTTGTATTAAATTTCATGGCAACTAATCTCATATTCAAAATCCTAACACGGAAAGGTAAACCCGTATGGTAATAATAACCATGCAGTAGTATGTATATTTTATAGGCTTTCGATGTTAAATACGTTATACTCTATACTTATTGCCTTCTTCGAGTATGTATGTTTCCTTCAGATTTGTTATAGTATGATTGAACAAGTATGGAATCTCAAATTTCAACACTATAGCCTTCGATGACAGATTTCGAGTTAAATCATGTAACAAATTTTGAATTATTTTCTTAACTTGGAAGGATAAAAATTGTTGCAGTTGCAATGGCGTAAAAGTGTATTGCCGTGTTAGGGAAACATACTACACGTTTTAATCTTCTTGTAATTCACATCTTGTTTCCCCATATTTTAACGCCTAACGACCACTATAGAAGTAGACATAATCACTCAAATCCTTTGACCGAGCTTCGTGCCAAGAACGATGCTTACTATTGGTCCTTTTTGCATGTGATTTAGACGATGGAATAGCCTTCCTGGCGAAAGTCTAGACTTAGTAAAAATTCAATTTGACAGTGATGTCTAAGTCGCTACTGACGTATGAGCATTCTCCTGACATGATTGGGTGTACGACCCCTCTACCACATGGCATTTATTTACTGATTTTAGGGTACTGAGTTGAATTGAATGTAAACAATGTACACAATGAGGAAGAAAATTTCAGGTATTATATTTGGAAAAATATACTGAAAATATTCAGCTGACGAAAAATATAGATCTGGATGCACAACATTGTTGACTACATGTATCCAGATATAGCTTTTTGGTCGTGTGCATCCAGATGTAGGCGACAACGATGTTTTCAAGTAGCTGGATACATGTATCCGGAGATTTTCGTTTGACTTTGCAAGGTTTAAGACACACCCCGTTTTTTTAAATACGGTAGTTTCAATTATGTATGGGACGTATATTTTTCTACATAGAGCATTAATTTAATTCGCATTTTTGTAATCAAAAATAGGATATCTATCTTAATCTCCATTTTCACATCAAACTCATTGGGGAGATATACTGTTCAAGCAAGTCTTTCATATGTTGTCTTTTTTCTGCCAAGGTCCTCTTTTCTTTACTTATTCCACCCATAGGTGGGTACAATCCATAGCCTTGCTAAGCACTCCATGCACTCCTGTATCGTGACAGCTTGTTACATCATGTAGTGTTCTCGCTATATAACCTGATGTCATCGAATTTGAATAAGGTCAGGAAATAGATGCAGAACAAAAGCGAAAGTTAGGAATAGAGATCGGGTCACTGAATTATATGCAGAAGCACGTAATCTAATTTGCACTTATGCAGCTCATCAGAAGACAAAAGCAATTCAAAGCATATATATATATATATAGTTATTATAAGCCATCTGTGGTTTGGAATCAGGAAGTGGAATAATTTGAAATTCTCGTAAGTTAGACCGGACTAGATATGCATGTCTGGGAGCAAATTATATAGGTCGGCATAATGTCATTTTTCAAATTGTACGCAACCCAAAACAGGGATTCTGAAACGTTGTTCTTTATATATAACATAGGCGTTAAACATTGGCGAAACTCATTAATTTGTACAATTCATCGTGTGGCCATTGAATAAAGTTTCGCGGTTTATAGAGCATTCTCAATAGGTGTCTTTTCACAAAAGATGCCAAACTCAAATGTTGAAAAACTCCATGTACGTAAACTATTTAATCTGTTCCCTTTATGGTATATAAGCGCCTTGAACATTGTTTCAATTCTTTATAGAAAAAAGGTATTGTTCATGCAGTATGTTTAGTATAAATACCAACAAATAAACTTGGATGTCAGTAAGCAATTTGATGAAAGAAATCTGTTTCTCGTACATGTATTTCAACATCGTCCCAAACAAATGTGTAAAGAACATCCCCATTGGTACCGACTGTAACTCATTGTTACTTGGTCGGTCGACTGCATTTGCACGCATTTAAAATGGTAACCTTCACGTTTGGAACTTCGTGATTGTGTATTATGATGGGTGGACACTGGTGTGCAATTTTAAAATTTTAACCCAGGAGGTGGTATCTACTTCCGTTATAATTTGCGCTCTTGTTTGACTCCTAAACCCTAACCTTCATTTTCCCGCCATCTTCCTCCATTTTGGTGAGTCATTTGCCCTATTTGTTGTGCCTAATTATCATGTATCTAAATCCTGCACGAATTTTTTTTTTTCCTTAAGTTTTTTTATTTTTTTTTATTCCCTTTCTACTTCTTCTTCTACTTCCCCATTGTTCGTTGCTGCGAGGCGATTTTTCCTCCTACATAAACTCAAGGATTGGTCCAACCCCGAATAATATTTCTGGGTGGTTTTCGGTTTTATTCATGAAATGATAATGGTTTTTAACCAATTTATACGTGTCATTGCGTATATCGTGTCCGTTGTTGTGTACGAGGGCCTGCCTATTAGTCTTTTTTTTTTTTTTTTTTTTTTTTTTTTTACACAACAATTGTAACTGAACTCCCTCTAAACAGAAATTCAAGTGAGGGAGGTTATTTTTGCATTAAGGTTAATGTTGGCCAAAGGGTGTTAAATTACTTAAGGTTAACAATTAATAGCCATACACAGCCTTCATTTTTAATTCCACTCCATATACGAAGCGTAGCCTTTACGCATTTATGATGAAGGCAAAACTAATAATGTAACACTCGCTGTTGAAAATAATTTTGATTATAGTGCTAACATCTTTCTGCGTTAATTTCACTGCTTATTCAAGGTCCAAAACACTTCTTAGAAATTAATAAATACACCTGTACAAGCTTATTATCCATCGTTCTGCGATAACAAATGTTCAGCCTCGATTTCTGCTAAACCTCGCTATATTGGACATCTTGATAACAGGCCATTGTAGGCAGGTGTGTCCACGTCGTCTTAAGTTGTATACCATCAAACGTATGTGTGAGCCATGCATTGTGTATTTTTCACACATGAAATGTGCTAAAAAGCATTAATCATTTGACTAATCAATTGTTTTGACCTTGTTAGCATAACATTTTCTTATAAGAATAGCATCATTAATCAAAGATTTCTTTTCTCTGATTTCCATTTTAACAACCATTATGCTGTGAAACATAAGGGATCCTCCAAACAGATTTCAATTGTTAAAGACATCATTGCATCTTCTCAAAATATCAAATTAATCGAAACTTCGAGACAGTTTTAAGGCAGGTGGAAACAGCAGTTGGAAACATGTTGTGTAATTGTCAAAGACACTATACTGGGAACCCTATACAATTCGACATAGTTGAAAGTTTACACAAACCATGGTGATGTTTGTTGATACCAAATCATCGGGAACATTTTGAATTTAATTGGGATTTAATTTTGCATTATTTTGGATGAAATTTCACATTTTTTTGCATGTCTTCACCTGCCTTGGTTGTATTGACGTTGAAACCTTCGAATTAGTCCTTGATCTACCTTAATATAATTCAGAACAATTCATGTTCAAGAGCATATGTTCAGCTTTATGCATTGCCTCGGGTGACTTTGTTACAATTTCACAGAGCAGAGATTTTTTTTTTCAACTTCTATAACATAGTGGATGAGAATTGTTGAAATTTCAAAATCTGACAGTCAACTTTGTGCTATTGAGATGGTCAAACGTGGTGGAAAAATAATGAAAGTGCAGTATGCTGATTTTATAATGCCACAAACCTCGTGACAATCTTTTATTTTTCTCACCTGGGAATCAATCGTGGATTAGCAGCTTAAGCGTGTGACGTTTAATAAGGATGGCACGCTTAATTGTTAAAGATGCAAAACTGTGGATATACAACTTGTTAATACTGGTTCAGTAACGCTGTTATATGCTTCATTAAACGAGTTTTTTACGTTAATGACTCGCCCAAGAACAATGCATCGAGGCTAAGAAAAAATTCGTCTAGGAATTCAGCCTCTTAAATTTACAGAAAATAAGTCGATTTCAGAATGCTATGTAGCAAGCCGACGGAATTCTTGAATTATTGCACGAATAAATAACGTCGATGTAGACAGAAATCTCCGTTGGATTAACAAATCCGATGCATGCAGCTTATCAATGTTTATGCATGGTGCATTGCAAAAAACTGGTTAATAGTTCTTAACGTCAACGAGAATTATTTGACAACAGAATTTTAATTTTCTTCCTTTTTTATTAAAAAAAGGAGTACACATGTGGCTTTTTACTCTTAACACAGTAATCTTTGTCAGTTTCTATAATTCTACAATGAACTTTGACCCATGATATATTATGTGTTGGTGCTGAATTGGGGTTTGATTCACTCACAAAATAGAATCCTTTCTCATGTGCCCTTTAGATTTTTAACATTTCAGTAAAATGTATTTTGGCAGAATATGAAAATATTTTAAGAAAATTGATGCAATGAATTTGCAAAATGTTCCTGTTAATATCTATGGCCAGTAGCATGTTTGTATCTAGAGTAATTGCCAACTATGCCAACATAACCAAGTTTGGACAGATAGCATAGTCCATTGTATCCTTTCCATTTTCGGTATTGGTCCAATGTTAAGCTGACCAACCTAGGCCTACTTTCAAATAAAGAGGTTACCATTAGAATAAATTTAATTGGAGGAAGAGTGGCGCATGCCATTGTGGGCGGTTAGAAGAAAAGGCGTTGGGATGAACACCATTTTTGACACCCCAGGATCGATTATTTAGGAAGGTGAGCCTAACCCTACTTTTATGACTGACGGCACTTTGATAGGATGGATTAAGTCAAATCAAAAATTCACAAGTTCCTGGAACTCATTATCGTTAGAAATGAATTGAATGATGGATTTCTAGGAATATGGTGTCACTAAAATGATAACCCTGTGACCAGTGATGCAAAATCCCTACAAAATAAAATGCATTTCTTGATAGAAAGCCGTATCCAGAAATTTGAATGCAGATGGTCGTGCTTTTTTGGATTTTTTTGTGTGCTGGCGTCAGTATAAATGGAATGTGGAAAAATTAATATTGTTCCCATCGTTCTTCGATTTTTAACGACCTTATAATTACAGTTTTGATCTTGGCTGAACCCATTGGTTGAACCCGCATTTTCCCGACGGAATAATTAAACTTAATCAGGTTGTTAGCCGTACATATCCTAAAGGGCTGATCTTGTTTTCAACCTTATTTGGAGTGATTTTTTTTGTAAAGCGCCGTGAAAACATTTGGAACATGCAGTTCATTAGTTTGGTGATGTGTATCATCGGATTTGGAGCGTTAGAGACCTTGGTCACCACACACAAAAAACCATTCAACACCCATGGCATACTTAACGCGGTGAAAGGCAACAAGAATGTGACAAACTATCTCAAACTTAATGCATTTACCTTGTTGTAAGCCAAGAAATGGTCAATTGAAGGTGTTCTAAATGACGAAACACTAGCTATAGGTTAGCACAATTGCAGGAAAGTTCATTATTTAACGGTCCTATATCATCAACTGCGGTGTCAGAGTTATTCCTCCTCTGGCGTGTCCGCAATGGACCATTAAGATGTTTATAACAAAAATGTCGTTGGAATTTACTTTCATTTCTATATTGCTTAAGAAAGTAGGTGTGTAAATGTGCATTGTCTTATTATGAATGAGTTTTGTTTGAAAGAAATTCGGATGATTGATCATGCGTTAAAACTGGCTTGTAATTGTCATAAGGACAATAACAATCATCAGGAATTTGATTTATTTCATTATTTTTTTAGAAACATGGTATAGGGTCACAGTATTATGTTTGAAGCAACTTTCCGTGCATGTCTGTGAAGTGAATTCGTATTTTTAAGAAAATCATAACAAACATTGCACTGATGAGTGGTGACTCGATATAACGCGGTCAAGAAATAATGTTGATGGTATTGTCATATGACGAGATGGGTCACAATTTTGGAAAAATGTGTAGCATGTTTGAGTTTTTTTTTTTTTTTTTTTTTAAATTATTCCGATCTTGATTAAGCTGTATATTAAAATTTACACAATAAGGGGTGATCCATAAATTATGTCCCACTTTTTTGCCTCTTTTTAAACACCCCCACCCCTTTGTCACAATTGTCACAAATTTTACTTCACCCCATCCATAATTATGTCACAACCCGTCGATTATTCTTCCCCTCCTCCCCCCATTTACTTTTTTAATAATTCT
>JAQGBW010003258.1:0-16830 GCA_034698625.1 Julus scanicus
TCCCCAACTCAAAAGTGGGGACAAGATTAAGATGCTATTGGTGTCTTATTAGAAGATGGTTTAGGTTAAGAGTGTACCACAATGATTCCAAAATATCAAACATTCTGTTGGTTTCCCCAACCCATTCCTCTTTCAATGAAGAGCTTAATTTAAGACATATTTGCATAAAGTGAACCAAAAAAATGTAGTTTTCCATGTGGATTATTGCTACGAGGCGGTTTTATCTGACTGGAGTATCTACAAGCCAGTATTATTCGCGAGTAGTAAAGTTGAACAATTTTTCCAAAAAACTATCATAGCGCTGCTTAACAGAAAATTCAAGACTAGCACCAGTTACGAATTGGCCAGGATGTCACCTAGCCCCGATGGCAAGGGGGTTCCCTTACACGCAATTAGACAATATGTTAAATATGTTAATGACCTTTTAGTAACTTAATATTAGATATAAAATAATTTATTTGGCCAAAAATCCAAAAATTAGGGGTTTTCCACTTACGTAATTTTTAAAAAACGTTATTTATGAAGTGGGCAGCAAGGCTTACCAATTTCCCAACCGTACATCGCACATAATGCCTTCACCAGGTGCCCAACTCCTTGCTAAAACATTCCCAAATCAATAAGGCCCACATTTTGAGACAATGTTGTGCATGTATTAAGAACTGGGTTATACATTCATAAGCCTTTCTGAGACCTTTCTTAAGTTTATTTCGTATAAAATTGTAATAATATCCTTATACTCGTACAGTAGTTGTGGATGGGTCCTATTTGTATTCTGGCAATCAAAATTCCTGGATTTAGAATTAATAAAAATGGATACCATCCTAAATAAGAACTTAGCTGGAAATCTGCTAAATACAAAAAATTATCAAGAATACACAGCTACAAACATCAGTCAAGCTTTCTTCAAAATTAATCAGTAATCATGCATTATGATTATTCGATAACTGTACAATTTTTAAGCTGGATTTGCAATTTGCTGCACAGTTTTGGCTATTAAGGTTATGTTCAACAAAGAACACAGTTCTAAAATGTCATCTACATATACTACATCTCTTGTCAATATGTTTGCAATGGCCATGGGACCAGTTTGAAAACATGACCATCGATGCATTTTGTATAACTGCTAGATTCTCATGTCGCGTTACACTACATGTAGCAGGATATTGCAAAAGGGTTTATGGCAAATCAAACATGGCAATGGCAAAATGAAGTGACAAATAAAAATTTCGATGCGAATCATTTTTACAGCTCTGCTTAGCACTAAACTTTTACATCACCAATGCAGGCACCACAAAAGTGCACGACAAAAAAGAATGCTCGTTTTCCATGTGGCACGGGAATTTTTTCAAGCACTGGGAGGCCGGCAGTTGAAATCAATATTTTCACGTTTCCCACATGACAAGATCGTGTCTTTTCATTTTGCGTCTAACGCGTGAAAGCCTAGCAGATGATATTTATTCGCCATAAACAGAGCGTTCTTTCTTGAAGTACTCTTTCATGTGTCATCAAGTAGCGAGTTAGAGCATCACGTACTGCGGATTCTGGGTCCAAGAGGCTGAGGGACCAGTCAGTGGAAGAAGGCCAGTGCTCCAAAAAAAGCGACGAAGGAAATTGACAGCCAACAAATGACGTTTAAATTCCAACGGATGAATGCCACTGCAAATCTAATGGATTTATGCACTTTCGCACCCAAAACGCAGGTTTTGACACTGGAAAATTCGCGTTTCACCAACTGCAAAAAAAACCCTGAACGACTGGACAAAAACACTTTTCCACATAAACCCACGTCTAAGTGTTAGCCAGAAAGAGCAGTTTATAGCCTGGCCCATTGGAAATGATATAATACAGAAACAATGTCTAAAGTAGATTATGAAAGAAAAAAAAATGTATTCAAATACAAAAAACTCGAAATAAAAATGGTGAATTGCATTGTCCAATTTTAAATCCAATTTCGATTCGACAATCAATTTTCCACAAAAAAAACATGCATGGTTTAAAACTAAATCCTACCAAATATTTTCGTAAAAAAAAAAAAATGGAGAAATTCCAGATTCCATGCAAACAATGTTGAATTTGTTGATAAAAAAGCGATGCAATGGTCTGTAAAATGTCACTCGGTGTCATGCAAACAAATAATGGATTTTACTAAAGCATTTTTCTACATTATTTATTGTACGTGGTAAACACTGTAAAGACGCTATTTTCTGGCAACTTGTCAATGCCAAAATGTGAATTTGTATTCCATGATATAAATATACCATTATAAAATGTATCAGTCTCTTATTTAACAATATGGCATAATTGAGTTTACAATAATAGATCCTCTATTTTTAATATTTCCAGTTCAAATTAATTTCTTGAATGTATACCTGAATGTTTGATGTTCAATTCGTGGGGTGATTACCTTCGTCTTACGATGTTTGGAATGGGAAAAAAAGGAAGACCTTTATGCAAACTATGGGGTCCAAAATTTAACTCCGTCACATGCACTGAATGATGGAGCAGTAAAGTGCCAATTAGTACTAATGAAAAATGTCATTCAATCCAGTGAAGTTTTCGACCCATTCCCATATCAGAAATGACTTTAAACATACCAGTAGGTGTTAAAAAAAATATGCTATATAGTTTGCCTAAATGTGCAGATATTCATATCGTCTTCTCTTTTGGTTATGTCAAAGAAATTTCTTGCCAGCATGTTATACGTGTCAATTACATGTAATGCCTCAGGCATACTACACAAACTACACATAACATTACAAACTTTAAAGGATCAGCATGCACCATTACTAGAGCAGACCAAATACTTCAGGTTTGCATTCTTCATATTCATTCCATATTTATGTCTACTCATTTAATATTTAACATCAAATACTTTGAGAGGAAGTAAAGGGGTTGTGAGAAGACGAATATAACTTCATATAACTTGGAAATCCTATAGCAAAATGTCACGTCAATGCAGTGTCATACTAGTCTTGACAGTATCGCACATGAAATATATAGTAAGACACACGAGTATGAAAGATATATGATTCGTAAGCACTTTGCAATCCATTCTCCATCAACCTGATATCGACATGTTCATCACGAAACACAACTGAGATTAGGTTAAGGTTGCCACATTAGTCTGCCAGATTCCAGTTCAAGAGCACTTGTTAATCGAGAATACTAGCAGGATTTCGAAGTCGATGAAGAAGTGGTCAGGCAATAGAGAATTGCACATAAGACCAGTGAAAAAAAAAGAAGCCATCTTTTTACCAAATTTCCCATTGGAATCGTTAGCCAGCATCAGACGATGGCTTAATTCAATTAGCCGAGCGCAATGTTGAAGACAAACCATGTGAAAGATGGATGAATGGCGAAGGTATTCCAACGGGCCCACTAAGGGAGGCAAGAACTTGTTTTTGAGTCATGAAAGAAATTACCTGGAATCACGAATCTTCCTCAATTTGGTTTTCCTTTTTAGCTGTCTTGTTTTTTGTTGCTCATTTGCCATTGCAGCAGTCACGGTAATGGCTAGCAATGTATGATACCGACTGAAACAAGGTATGACCAACACGAAATTGCTGGTCCTTTTCGCTTAAGATTTCTTCGGCTATAGTGCCACATACGCCAGTCCAGCTTTAAAGGAGCCCATAAACGTTGATGCAGAGTCCCTAACGAGCCCTTATACCGAACCTCTGGTTTTTTTTGGCATGGATGAAAATGATAGCCATGATCATCGCGACCCTGTTTTATACCTTAAAAACTACGTCAGAAGACGCCTGTTGGGAACCTTGTGAGAAGGCCGAAAGATGGTGATATCCAAGGTGTAATTTTTTTCACCTCAAATAATGTTGAATGGTCATCAAATGCTTGTGTTGAAGGATATAATTTTAATCCTCACTAACCATATATAGCATGCATGGTGATGTTCTTGTTCATCAAGCAATATTGGCAGTGGTTTCAGGCAATTCATGAAGTGATATTGCCAGCAGTTTCAGATATTATTTTAGAGTCAAGAACCATAAAAAATACATTCAACTTTCATAGTACAAACCTTAAGAACATCATTCAGCACATAATTCCCAATTTAATCAAGTCAAAAATTCCATTACTTAGCAATTTCTCAGATCGCTCAAGACTCATACTTGTAGTTGCAACGTTGGTCAGGGGTTGATGGGCCATTCGAGAAGAACGTCCGAGAAATTCCTTCAAACATTTACTCTCACCCTCTGTCCATATGATGTCCATTTTAGTCCTCCCCCCCCCTCCTAAACGTCCCTAATTTTTTTTGAAAAGTAGGATGTACAGAAAATATGGTAGCACCCGCCACGCTACCAATTCCACGACATTTTCCCAGATTTTTTCTGATTAACGAAAATTTCCTGACTTCGAAGGGAAATGCCAGCATAAAATTGATGTTTAACACAAATTTTGGCATAAACCCAGACTTTCCCGTGGTTTAAAAAATTAAAGTTCATTCGGGACTGTGGACACATTTCTTCTAGTCAATTTCTCCTTTCACTGACCCTTAAAATTCAATGAAACAGAAATTCTAGAAACTGAAAAACAACATAATTAGTGGTTGGGAATACGTGTACAAACGCAATATATGAAGCATAAATAAATCACTAGCGAGTGTATTACAAGTGAAGTGAATCCAAGGAAATCCAAATTCACATTTAAAATTCCAAGAAAGAATTTCAGCCTAATAGTTTTTTTGGTTATGAAGGGCTAAAAAGAATGATCTGAAAAGTATATTGTATCACGTGACTATGTATATTCCAAATGGTTATCAGCACTCTTTCTATGTTTAATATGCTGTTTTTAAATTATATCGCCCATTAAAAGTTGCATTCATGCAGAACACAATGTACATCAGGAAGTCCAGTCAATTGACTGGAAAACAATTCAGGCGTATTTTAAAAACGCCAAGGCTCGTCCTTTAAATTTTCAAGGAACATTTTTCTAGAGAATTTGATAAAAGTAGTTTGTTTTAATTTTTTTCAAATATTTTTCAGATTAACAGAATTTCCCCGACCACGGTTGGAAATTCAAGTATAAACACTAATTTCAAGCATAGTGTCAATCCTCCGAATTGATAAAAATCCCAGCACATTACCCGACTTTCAAGGCTATCTAAGGAAATGTATTCAAAAGTGAAAAATGTTGGCAAACGTTAGAAATATACGTATGTAGACTACATTACTTTCTAATTTAACTGCAAATGAACAGAAAAATTTCGAATTGACAAAGCAAAAAAAAAAAAAAAAAAAAAAAAAATAAAAAAAAAAAAAAAAAAAAAGAGCATATAATAGATATTAATATACATACATAACCACAACCACAAATAAATTCTGTCCATTTCCTTGCATTACAGTAACGTCCATCGTTCCATTCAGATAAAACCACAATAAATGCATTCAAAAAATTTTACTGTATTTATGATTGTTTGTATCAACAGTTATCGAATGAAATTGCGCCTACAAAACAAAAATGACAAATCATGAACCTCATCATCACCATCATCATTGTCACCGTCAACATAATAATCATCATCACAATAAACACCTCTTGTATCCCCGCATGTCCACTTATCTCCAGAGTTATTATCTGCTGATAAAAACGTGTCTAAACATTTCAATTTGTGTTCATAAACATTAAAAACGGATACTAATTTATATCTTTTGTATTTAAGAATCTGCAACACAGCAATGACAACTGATACAGCTGGTATAGACCTCCCCTATACATGCACTATTCAAAATGAACAATTATGATGCATTTACGATACATTGGTTTATACTGTAGCACAATTTATGACTGGAGGTGATATAGGGTTTACAGTACAGTTTTGTGTGTGTTTATATATACATATATATCTGCTACGCGCTAGATCTACAAGTAAATATTGATTCGTGTTAGACCACATACTGTACATAAGGTGAAATTTGACAAATCGCTGTGGAATCAAGGGCCATAGGGTAGGCAGTCTCAGACAAATGTGTTTTTAACTTCAAAAGTCAGGCAAAGCAACATTACTGTGGCATGTCACATCGGAAATAATCTAACAAGCTCAACTGATTTTTCTTGAAATCTGACAAACGTAAATTATCGCATTGGAAAAAAAACGTGCAATCGTTGCCAAGGCATATGCACTGGAGCAAAAGTTGAACATTATTTGGCAGGCACCCTGCACGCTTATTGATTTATGATACGTTGAAACAGTGGTCCCAAGTACTTGCGGCTGAATTTAAAGAACCTAATAGTGTTTCCTAATGCGCAAAAATATCAGGTGCATGGCCTCGCATTAGAATTTGCAGGAGAAATATTCCCCACAAATCGAATTTGCAAACTCAACATGCATCTCGCGTATTTGCAGGCAAAACTTGCCATCGAAGTGAAGGATAAGGCCAGCCTGACCAACTCTTTGTTGGTCGATATAAGCAACAGGTTATATAATATAACGCGCTGTTGTAGAGTTACCAGAATGCCTAGACTTGAAAACATCAGTAGTATATGTTGAACACCTCAAATGTTGCTAAACTTGCAGTATAGTAGAACCCCTCTTATCCGTCTTGGTTGGTTAATGTGGATCGAGCTTATACAAAACAATTTTGATTTGTAATTAGCATCTGACTAGAATCCTTGTTTTTTGTGCTATGTATCTGCATGTGGCACACATATGGTGCGCATGCGCATTATATTCAAGCAGCTCTGTCAAGGTCCACAAGTTGAGCCTTTTGTGACATGTGCACAAATGCAGCTTGTGCAGCCTGTCAAGTTGGACTGTAAGAGCAGTTTGAAGTTAAAACCTCCATTTTTCTCCAGAAAATCTACAAGCCAGATTGCAGTAGGTCCAGCCAATAAGAAGGCGTATTTAAAAAACTGGGTCAGCACATGTGCTATGACCTTAATTAACTGATAAACTGCGAACAATTTTGGGGTCTGATTGAGTATCACTAATATATTTCTGTTAATCCAAAGTGATGAAATTTCAATTTATCATCCTTTTAAGAAGTTGAAAAATTGCATGTATGCTAATCCACATACTTGCAATTCGAGATACGCGACAGTTTATAAAATTGCAATGAAATAGACTGAATTTGCCTGGGGTGTCTTGTAAAGACAAAATTGTATTAACCATTATCTTCAAAATGTTGTTAACAGACAAAAGCATAATTTAACAATCGCTCATTTGCAATCAAGTAATAATTGTTGTTAACGGTTTGGGCTGAAACATAAGTAACCAATTTTTTCCCCGGAGATTTCAGGTAAAAAAAAAAACGTAGGTGACAAATTGCATTTATATGTCCTTTGAGGAATAGGGTGCTCCTTTTTTATTGAGGTATTAATTCTATTATGCTTATGATGTCATCACCAGCATCACTAAAAGCTCTCGATAATGCAAAAATTCTTCACCAAAGATGATTCATGTAATTACCCACCAGAATTTAGTAGGTCACCGGGGAATCAATAGAGTTGTAAAACGTGTTTCAGGGATTAATGTATACAAGTATAATGTATTCATATCCAGCTTTATGTTCTTGCTCTTCAGCATGTCTTGGGATTAAATGGCGTTTTCAAGAATGAAAATTACATCCGCCACAGTTCTTAAACCATAATTGCAACTACCATATACTTACATAACCCTAAAAACTAAAATTTAAGTACAGATGTGTCAATTCAAAGTTGAACACGCAACGGGGTTTTTAGTGGTTTACAAACCCGTTTCTTACATCAGTGCAATCTTTAGATTTGAAAAAAAATCATGCAGTTAACAAACTTCATGCTGAAAAGAATGCGATTAAAGATAACTAATATCTTTATAACTCAGCAAATTTTTAGATAAGATGTATATATATATATATATATATAGTATATGGGCCTTAATAAATATTCCACACTGAGTTTCCCTGGCACATGGAATTACTTGGATTCAACAACGTGAACAATTTAACTACCATACAAAAGTATATTAAAAAATTGCAAAATTACCACTAACTATTCAAACGACGAAATGTTTGAAGCCATAGAATTCATTCATGTGAAGAATAGGAAACTTCACAAACACATTCAACATTGTGATATTTTAATAGTTTTCAATTTGAAAAGTAACAGGCTTGCAACTGAAACCTCCAAAATTGCTTAGTTTTACTATGCCGCAAAATGTAACAATCTACAAACTGGTTTCATTCATTTAATCAAAAATGACCTAATGGAATCCAACATTTTTTCATTATAATTGTTAATTATGATGCATATGTGTCCATTTATAAAACAACAGGAAGATATATGAATTAGCAACATTTACTAATGTTTTTTGCTAGAACAAAAAGCATAAAGTAATGAATTAATATAATGAATTTAAAAGTACAAAAGCACATTCTTTTGAACATTCTTCTGGTTGTAAAATCCAATTTTGCAAGGAATGCTTTTATATTTTCCATGGTGCGACTTTTGTTAGAAATTTCCCAACATTTTCTGAAATTCTGCTTGACGATAAACCAGAAACTATTTAAGATACATGATTTTCTTGTTTTTACACTACAACAATAACTCACAACTACAGGCATTAAAATTAATTACTTTTTGTTTGAGACCAGGAAATTCGTTTGCGTTTTTTTATAATTTCCAAACGGGTTAAAAAGAACTTTCATTACCAGAAATTTTTCCAAAAATAAGAACAGTACGAGTACAGCACAGTAAAAAGTACATAGGAATACAAAGATGACACGCATTGAATTAATATGCTTGTTGTCTACGCTCGTAATTAAAGGAAATGTGTAATTTTGATATAAAACTTTAGTTAGACATAACTTCTAAATCTAAAAAGGGGTGCCAACGGAAACATGGCATAAAAGGGTTGATTGTATGCAACTGCTAACAGTTCAATGGCCTACCAAGTTCCATGGTATGCCATTGGATAGTCGTAAAGGCGTCGAGGTGGATAGTCATGCTTGAGTCATCCATTGCTCATATGGGGGAATTTTTATCCATCAATATTACTAGGACCACTATAGGCCCTCGACTTACACGCAGCGCCACTTTAACCAGCGGATGGCGTTCCTAATAAACAGACGCAGGGTTAACTGAGTCGTAAAAGATAGAAACATAAAATCGATGCCAATATAAGTGAAAAATACATCGCAGTTAAGTGTCGTTTGACTAACTTTTCGAACAAATTAACCGCGTAAGTACAGGACTTAACCATTCTCTTGTACTTTATGTATACTTTTAGTTCTGCGTGCACAGTATAAAATGTGGATACACTAGGACAGTTCTTGGTTGTTTTTATTGAAATTCTGAAAAAGTGTTTAATAATTACGATCCAAAACTGACCAGGCGAAGTAGATTCAACCCTCCTCTTTCCAAATAAGGCCACATTGTGACTCTGGCTAAGAGGTGCAGGGATATTCCCATCAATTTATGTCCCAAAGTTATCCAATCTTGTGAGGTAACTATATGAAAGGGCGCTTTCTCAACCCATCCCAGGAGGAAAAAATTGCATAGAATCAATCATATATAGAATATATGCTACATGATATTCTTTATATATGATGTTTAATGCCCATGTATAGAGTTAATATACTCATAACATGAGTAATGTCATAATTCAAGGTTGCCTGCAGCTGCTTTAAACATTTCCCCACAAAAAAAAAATAAGACAAAGACTAAGTTCTTGGCAAGTTAAACAGTAAGAAAATACAGAACAAAATTATCCAAATTGCGAAAACTTAAGTTTGGGTCAGTCCCAAACTTCTTTCGACAAATCTAACCAATATTTTTACGTAAACATATTTGATATTCACATAAACAATAGTCAAGCCATCAAAAGATCGTATATATTGGGGTATCTTGGGGATAAATCTCCCCCCCCCCCCTCATCCTAATTCAAACCGAATCGGCAAAATATATAAAAGTCGAATTGCACTTTTGCATTTAAAGTGACTTTACTGAATTTGGTTGGCATTAAAAGTGCAATTTTTCTAAGATAAAAACGCCAATTTTCTATAGTAAAAATGTAAATTCTCTAAGATAAAATCGCGAATTATCTAAGGTGAAAGTGCAAATTCTCTAAGGTGAAAACGCAATTTTTCTGAATTAAAAGTGCGATTTTCTAAGTTAAAAATGCAATTTTTATTTCACCTGGGCGAATAAATATATGGCCAAAATAGTCCACCTCACAATTCTGAACCCTATCATCCCCTCCCCAAAATGTGATGACTTATACGGCCTTTCAAGTCATGTACAAATGAATCACTTATATTGACTTGTTTTAACAACATTTCCGCATTTCACGGTATTGAATTTCAATTTAGCCACATTGTCTATGTGTAAATCTCCCATTAAACACTTGCCTCTACAATTATTGATCACCCCTACATTTTTACATGTAAATCCAAATAAAATCGACCCAAGAAGACCAAAATCAAAAAGTTTAGTAAACAAGACAGATATATTGTTGTTACTGCCACCAGACTCGTTCTAATTTAACAGCATACATAGAGCACCAGAGGTAAGGCATTGCACGCAGCATACTAATATCTGATCACACCACCAATGGAATATTATTTTTTTTTTTACAATTACAGACGTACGTTTCTATTTCTTCGTTTCCATCTTGATGCCCGAGTACAAAGTGGCAAAATCCATATCAATCCGTCACCGGCAAGCAGCACGTGTGCAATCAAACGACACACATTCGAACAGCAGCACACGTGCGCAGCACTTCTTAACAATGCAGCAGACGTTGCCGGTGTAAGTAGACTGATGGCACCAATTATTCGAGGCAAGAGCTCATATTCGGACGCCAAATTGCCTTATAAAAGTCAAAATTACCGTGGCTTCCATTCACAACGTCGACACCCGAGGAAATGGGGTTAAAAGATGAACTAATATTACGATCATCCATTGGTGCTGCGGATGTGCTTCACCAGCTAGGCCATCTTCCGACTAAAGCCAGCCACCAACAAAAAAAACTGCACGGCTTTGAAAGAACAGCAAATAAAATACCGAAAGGTGTATACTTTTCAAATCTACAGCACAAAGAAGACATGAATTCCAAAACTTCGTGCAGCGAAAGAATGTCTGCAGAGATCCAACTCACCATGACATGACTGCCTTTAACATACTCCAAGGCTTCCCAAATCAGACAGACTTTAATGTGATCCATAAATTATGTCACACTTTTTTGCCTCTTTTTAAACACCCCCACCCTTTCGTCACAAATTTTACTACACTCCATCCCTAATTATGTCACAACCCGTCGATTACTCCCCCCCTCCCCCCCAATTATTTTTTTAATAATTCTATACTTTTTTATAATTTTATCGGGAAGAAAGTTTTAAGTCACTACAGGACCCACACTTTTTTTTCCGACTGCTTATCAAAATTTCAAATGTTAAAAAAATGAAAAAAAAATTACTGCATATTTTTTACCGTTTGAAATAAATTTTGATTGTGTGATGTCACATTACCTAACCACCCTCCACCCCTTGGTCACAATTGTCACAAAAAACAAACAACCCACCCACCCCCCTTTGGTGTGACATAATTTTTGAATGGCCCCTTTCTTGAATTAATCAAGTGTCCAAAACACTCGATCGTGAATTACATGTTCCCTGCAAGCGTCCGACAACATTACAGAAACCTAAAGCCACGTCTCCACTGAATTGAACATAAAACATGCACACAACATACATATATGCATTCAAGAGAAACAGGAAACATTGTATTCTTGAACATGTTGAAGAATGCTGACCCTGTCTCCATCAAAATGTTCAAGAATCCATCAACAAACTCATCCAGTTTACGGCGCTTCTACAAAAGGTTGTGTATCAGTCACGTGGTTTGGCTGAGCATGCGCAGTAAGGCCTGTTGCCCACCTGGCAAAAATCACTCACAACTCGCATGAAATCGTCTGCTAAGTCAAGAAGTGGACGTTCGCGCATATGCAATAGCTAGTGAGGCAAGCTCACATGAAGTCACGGAAATTAGCCTCGATCGCCATGCCGGATTCAAACATTACTTTTGAAGCGCACAACATGGCGGCCAGCTAGAAAATATGGTAAAATGGTAAATACGGGTCACGTGCAACACGCCACTAGCAGGAGCGCCGATCTTTTTTTTTTGTGAGGTGCGTCAAGTGGGAATTGGCACGCAATTTTGTGAGGTGTGAGTTGTGAGTGATTTTCGCCAGGTGGGCAACAGGCTTTAATTGCAACATTTATCCCTTTGATCCGGACCGCCTCACGAGCGATCGGAAAAATGTTGTATAAACATCGTTTTTGGACCAAAAAATGCGTCATAAGTTTGCGTACACATGATGGTAGGCACACATGTTTCTCGCGATTTGTTTCTGCATACCAAGTTAAAAAACATTTATTTTTTGTCCAATGTTCAACGCAGTGGAGACGCGGCTTAAGATACCCCAAACGGTGTCCAAGGACCTACAGATAGACTGCAATTCAAAATCTTTACAAAACCAAGACCACATAATTTTCACCACAAGTCAAATCATGTAAAGACTAATTGCAACGATTGACTCAACATGGTGTCAACAATGAAATATTATATTGGTGCATAAGCTTGTAGTTGCATGTAGGCATATTAATTTCAGGAAATCTTATTTTAAAATATTGCCTAAAGTTATTCGTGATATAATAATAGGCGTCAATTAAGATGTGAGCAATATTGGGGATTGTTGTGCTAATCAATAACACTGTTTTGAATGCAAGCAGTGCACTCATTGGATTATTTACTGGCTGCAAAGATGTTAATTTGTTCTACAATATTATAGATTTTCGCAAATTGGGTATAACAGGGTGTTATTATCAAGCACAATTTACTGTTGTCCTTGCACTTGATTTCGTAAAATCTCTTTTCATAAAATTTGCAAAGAAAGTCAATCGTGTTTCAGAGTAACCAGTAAATCTGCTGCAACATCGATTTCAACAAGGCTTATTCCTTAAATTTCCAAAGACCCCTTCCACGACCAATTACCACAATATTTTTCCACAATCTGAACAACTTTATAGAAAATATGAAATACTATATACTGTATACATTTTTTGTAAAGGAATTTTCCGATAAACTATAATTTTCCGACCCAGTCAGGAAATTCAACCAACACAAATTCCAAGAATAAATCCCAACTTTTCCTATAGGTGATATAAAGTTACATTTCCCGATTATCAAAATTTATGGAAATCCATTTGCCCACGCTGCCAGCAGGTGGCAGCACGAGAATTCAAATTAACGGACATTTTTCAAACTTGTTTATTAATTTTAAAAAATCTACCATTTCAAAGTGAAAAACGACAATCGGATGACCTTGCTGATTTATCAAGCTATTTTAAACAATTTTTATTTTTATTTAATCTCTTTTTGTTTGTCGGTGAGTGTCGTTCAAATTTACCCATTGAAAAGGATAGGGTTTCAAACCCCGTTAATATGTCCCACTAGGAGAATTTAACTTTTCAAAACATTATACATTGTTAGAAAGTGTGACTGTGTGGGTGTTTTAAGTAATTATATAATGAACGAACAATGAAAGCCTTAAATAACAGAGAGCATCAGTAAATGCTTTGAAAGAAAAATGAAGATATATGTCATGTGATAACGCAAGGGTTTGTATATATATTAGTTTGCGGTATACAATCTCCATATTTTCAACTTTTGTTATTCAAAATGTTTAAAGTTCTGGCAACATTGTCATCCGGTTTGTCATTGCTTTTTCTCAGTGGTTTTCTCATGAAACTTGGTACAGGCTTTGTGTTTTACTCCACCAAACTTATATATAGCGTGATATGTTATAACTGACTGCACAATGACACATTTGAACAGTATAATCCACTCCATTGCACTGCAATCCAGACCATTGGAATTGAGGCATAAATTCGATTCCCGACCTTGTTGGTTATATTGACAAGTGGTTTTCTCATGAAGTTGCTTCCTGGCAAAAGTAAAATCGGCCATGACCGTGTTCTATATATTCTACTAATCCTGCTCATCTCCTCGTCTGCCAGTGGTCGTGATTAAATAAAGCTCCATAAATAAGTAACCAAAATCCAGAGAAGTCAGACCACATTAACCGATGACTTTGGCCACTTATTCTTGTGCAGTATTTTTTTAAACTATACTGTAAATCACGGCACATTATAACTATAGGCATAAAGAAAGTAAAGCTCACCCCCGAGGATTGCTACAACATCGTCATACCACAACAGTTTCGTATTTTGGTAAAAAAAAATATCACAAATCTGCTACGATATGCATGATTTTCTACAATGCATTACTATTACAATTAGAAAAAAAAAGCCATCCAACAAATCAAAAAGTAAGTAACTTTGGCTTTACATAATATTTTCAAAAGCAATCTTTGACCTGTCCATGGACACTTTTACGAAGATGGTAAAATAGTTTTAGGCGTAGCTGGAATATAGCATACCATAGTATTCTTATGACATTCCAGCTGCCTTAAAGCTGTCTAGTCTCTCACTCAATAAGACATCTTAAAACATTCCAGCCGCCAAAGGCTGTTCAGCTACCTATTTTAATGCATGTTATCTCATTCCAGCCGCATAAGTCTGTCCAGCTGCATATTTTAAGATGTCTTACACCTACTAGATTTCAGCCAACTATTTCAAAGCATATAATTCCAGCCGCCTTAAATCGGTCTAGCCACTCAATAAGACATCTTAGGCTATTCCAGCCGTCAAAAGGCTGTTCAGCCACCTATTTCAGAGAATGTTACGGCATTCCAGCCGCCTAAGCCTGTCCAGCTGCATATTTTTAAGTGTCTTAAAACGAGATTTCAACAGTCGCCAAAGGCTTTTCAGCCACCTACTATTTCAAAGCAATTTTTTTCATTCCAGCCGCCAAAGGCTTTTCAGCCACATATTTCAAAGCAAACTATGTCATTCCAGCCGCCAAAGGCTTTTCAGCCACCAATTCCAAAGCATGTTATGGCATTCCAGCCGCTTAAGCATATCTCGCTGTTTATTTTAATATAGCCTGTACCCAAAACTCCTTCAGAAATACTCCAAAAACGGTGTCAATTCATCCCATGGATGGAATGGACATTGGTTTAGTGAAGTGGATGGATTTTTGAAAGAATTGGGGGCCGTCCTTTTTGAACGCCCCCCAACAGCGTCTCCAGCTGGCATCACCAGCCTTCTATAGTGAATAGAAAGCTCTTCCCTGGTGAAAAAAAAACGAGATAGATTTCTATTGTTTTCTATTGGTTTTATTGGCTTCAATTGTTTTCTATTGCTCAGTCAATACAGCTAAACCATAGAAGTCAATAGAAGTCAATACATGAACCATAGAAAACAATTAAAATCAATTAAGTGTCCAAATAACAATAGAAATCTCTATTGGTTTCTATTGTTTTTTTCACCAGGGTTGACTATGGGCATGTAATCCTATAACAGTTGTGATATATTTTTCATAGCGTAAATGAGCCCGTCAATCATTACCTGTTGGCATCCTCCGCAGGGACAACCTGAAACCTCCCCAAAATTCGACCAACCGCATAAATGCTAATGAAGCTACAAAGCCACATATTCGAAACGCTTAATTATGCATGCGACAGGAGTTTTTAAAAAATGTAAGAATCTTGCTTACCTGGTCGGCTTTGATTTCCTCCCATGCGTCGTTGCAGCTTCAGCTGATCCGGGGGACGCCTCTTGATTGTGCGGCTGCTCGGCAGCGTCTATCCGGCGGCCTTCATCCTGTTCTAGCTCCCCGTCGAATGGATCGGAATCGCGCTTCCCGCTCTCCGTAAGCTTCTGGCTGAGCACGCTGTTCAGGCTGCTGGTGCTGCCGCTTCCTCCGTCGCTGCTCCGCGGTGAACTGGACAGGGAGCTGCTGTCGATCGGCAGCTGGACTTTGGGGAACAAGTCCGGACCTGACGGCGAGGAGAGAGAAGAAAAAAAAAAATGGCCGGTGTTAGTCCATCGGCTTTAAGCCACTTTTTAGGCTAATGTTTTTCTTTTATTTCCCCGAAGTATCGTCTTTTTCGTGAGCGAATGGCGGCAAATTACCTCCGGGCCAAAGCGACAGACAATTACTCGTACACAAATGCCCCATTCTTGTTTTTACGCTCCAATTGCCAGCGCCGAGGCGCGATGCAATAGACGTCCCACCCCCGCGCCCAAGCCCCGCCCCCGCAGGTAAGGCTAGGGGAGAGGGTTACGGCAGGTGGGAAGAGCAAAACTATCGATTTTATTGCGATAACAGCGCTGGAAAGGCGCGCTAAGCGGTGCAATAGCTGTTTGGATCCAACGGGTGGCGGGGGAACGGGAAACGTACCGGAACGCGGGTTTTACGGACATGTTATGGCATGTCTTCAAAATGCTTTCGCTAATTCCTGGCCTACGACACCAATGCTGACTCTTGTGTTAAGAGAGTGCAAGCTATATACCTACCATATGTTAACTTTGTTTGGTTGTTGATTTTTAACGTTGGCCATATATTTCTGCAACAAGAGGGCTTACCCCCGTACCACAGCTGCTCAAATTGCATGAGCTTGAGACCAAGCTGCGTCTTAAGTCCCAGATGCATACCACAGCTGCACAGAAAATTTGCCAAGACGAGCTCAAGGCAGCCAAGTGTGAGACGCGTCTCAAGGTTGGTCAGGAGGAGCCTTGAGACGATCTTACATGCTAATTCAAAATGGCAGACAATTTATTTGAGGTGTGCCTTACCGTGTTACTTTAAAACAACACCCCTCTTCACCCACATGGAAAAGAAATGCATATAGATTGACACACTGAAATGCATTTCAAAATGTATTTCCAAACGCATTTTTAAATACATTTTTAGAAATGCATTTTCGGTGTCTCA
>JAQGBW010003259.1:0-16828 GCA_034698625.1 Julus scanicus
GGTTGTAGAGAATCTACAAGGACAGCTGAGCAAAGGAAATGTCACAGCAACTAATCCTGCTAACCATACTGCTCTACCATGCTCCATTGTCGGGCAATTCAAAAAGTCCCGGAATTTTTTGATCAGCCCTCGTACATGTGAATAAGTTGACAAATTTATTTCCCCCTCTTTATCAACTTAACCCTTTCGGACCTAGAAGTGAAATAGTCACTACAGACGTACTATATGAGGAATATCCTGAAATTATTACATTGGTTACGTCTTCCCCATACCATATTCCATTTTTTGCTGACTGTAGGGTACTGAGTTGAATTGAACTAATATTACTGCTTTGTACAAGTTTTCAACGCAGTACCAAAACCCCCAAAAACTTCATGTTTAATTCTGTTTATCACTGCAAACTTCCATCACCGCAAAATGTTTACCAAAGTGTGAATTAAATTTATTTCGTCAACCTCCCACTGGCGATACCCGCACCATGCACCAAGTGCAATTAATATCAGCGTTTTACCGATTCTTTCAATCAGAAACCGGGTTGGACACAATAATATAGCATTTCATGCACTACGGCTTTTGATTTCAAGATTTCAACGCGGCAACTATAACTTTATGCGAAATGTGTATTGGCACAGGTGTTGATATTAAGGTCACTTAAGTAGAAAAATTAAATATAAAAAACAACACATTCGACCAGGCCTCAATAGCTGGCTATACCTTTTATATTAAACTATTTCTTGGGCAAATGAAGGCCTTGAAACAATATCAAGATTGTGCCCCGATAAGAGCATAAACTCGGTCTCGAAAAAAAGTGCGTAGGCCGCGTGTATGGGCTACCTAGATGGAGAGAAATTAATTGCCCTTGTATACATGGTGATATATCTGCAGTCATAATCTAAGGCATCGAGCAATCATTTAGTTCTATAGCACTGAAAGAATAATCACTTATTTCAGACAAAACTAGTTCAGTTTAACCTCTATCCATCGCACACAACACGCGTGCACCTATATTATAATCGAGACACATTAAACGCCATAACAAGCAGCAACATTTCAGCAAATCCAGTAAACAAATAGTAATTACTAATTTCTTTAATCGCGTTTCACTAACCCAAATGTCTCGTTTGTAGCGATATGGTTGTGGAAGCGTGCAGGCGTATTCAGATTATGTTCAAAGGTGGCAAACACCTGTTCAACACAAACCTGAAGAAATTCAGGCTTTTAACGTCACGAAATGGTAAAAATCCTACCATTCAATAGCAAACCAACGAGTCTATATCTGTAATTTTTACACGATATATTACTTTATACGTGTGATAAAGCAGCCCGATAACCTTGCTTTTGTTGCTGTGACCTAGGAACGGCGAAATTGGGGCACGGGTAAATTTAGAGTGCATTTTGGGCTTATAATTTCAAAGCTTTATATATGTTATACCTGCATATAACGACGTAATTTGCAAATAAAAAATAGCGTAAAGGGAAAGGCAAATTGATGGCGGTGGTAATAGGGTTATAATTACGAGAGGGTTCAAAAAGCAGGGGCTACTTTCTGGTCTTCGGTATATAAGGTGGGTCAAATGAGGAAACCTTTATAAAAGGTAACTAACTGAATTGAATTCGTGTGGGAGCTACTGTTAAAATGCCACCGCCATCTGTCATTTTTTGTTACCTTCACTCCGTTCCTTACCGTATTATGGGAACTGCCAATCCTAATGATAACGTTACAAAACGTTTTACCTGGTAGCCCAATCTTGATAACCTTTTTGTATGGGAATGCAGATCCCATTTTTCCCACAGGATGCCCGTACCTTTTTCTCCAAATTAGCCACGTGAAAGGTCACGATTCTTTCGGCAAAAAATAATAAGAGCCAAAGCAATGGAAGACCATTTATCTTTTTAGGTACATTGTATACAGTGCATGGCATAACAAGATGAGTAGATAAAGGCTGTGAAATGCAATGAAGCAAGGGCTTACCTATCTTTCATCAGCTGCTCTTAAAAGCTTATTTGGTCTCAGGACCCTTTCACTTTCAAAAATCGAGGATCCCTTTAGGGCCCATTCAAAAAGGACGTCCCCGAAATTTTTCCAAAAATTGACTACCCCTACCCCTGTCCACATGGTGTCCATTTTAGTTCCCCCATCCCACTCATGGACGTCCTTAATTTTTTTTGAAAAGTAAGGTGTCCAGAAAATGTTATTGTACGTTCAAAGGCCCAACCTACAAATTTCCAAGCACCCACCTCGCTACCAATTCCACGACATTTTTCCAGATTTTTCTGATTTACGAAAATTTCCTCAACTCGAATGGAAATTCCAGCATTAAATTGGTGTTTAACGCAAAGTAAGGCATAATTCCTGACTTTCCTTGAGTTTTTGAAATTCAAGTACATTTGGGACTTCACATTTCCCTTTCACTGACTTTTAAAACTCAATTAGAAAAACCAAAAAATGAAAAATAACATCATTAGTGGGCGTCCCCCTGTCCACATGGTGTCCACATACCAGTAGATCCACCCCCTCTTGAGGACGTCCTTTTTGAATATCCCCTTATAGGTTGTTGCTATTTTTTTTATAAATTACTCAGGCAACACAAAACAAAGTTAGTAACTAACTATAGTTCAAATCTGGTGAAATTTCAATTACTTTCAAAATTGGTCATTTGCACAAAATATTTATTAATGTTACATGGGAGTATTTTGCAGTCCAAATGTTATTTAAATTCGTATAAACATTACTCATTCATGCAAAAGCAAAATCCCTTCACCTGTCTGATAGGATGAATATCCCAATTTTAGCAGACATTTGAATATTGGAATTTGCAGCAAAGGCAACTTTTGCAGTCCCAAAGGAATCCAGCGAATTTTCAAAAATAAGTTAAGTATACTCTGGTTCCTCAGTGTCTGCTTCCCTTAGGAGAAGAAAACTTGAAATGTAATTCACGATTGCAAATTACAAATGGAGAGCGTATATGTGTGAATCTAAAAACGTATGACTGGACACAAAAGAAGGAAGAAAAAAAAAACAACAACCGCTAATGAAATCTCCTCTCATTCAGACAAATTACAGTGAAAAACACATCCAATCTGTCAATGTCTCGAAAGCATAACCTTGCAGCGAAAACACGCCGTGTGTACGCTACTGTTTACCAGTAAGAGTTTATTATGGTGTACCCACCTTTTTGCAAAATACATTGCTGTTACTATCATGAGGTAGTACTGTGGTATGCTCCATAATTAGGGACCTGTCGCAGTTGACTGATTGGTCTGCATGCACTACTCAAGTGGCACATTTTCCAAATGACGGATTTTGGGAATGGTCCTTGAAGGCAACCAAATTAGGATATTTTCATTAGCAGATTTCTGAAGTTCTAGCCTTTAGCTAGGATTAAAAAAGCTTCATCTGTAGTCGACCAATTGTGACGGGTAAATACTATGCGGGCTGCAGTGTTTCAAAGGAGAAAAAAAAGTAGTTTTTACTGTTGTGAAGGCTAATTGACGGATTCGATTTGAAAGTTGAATGACAAATAACATGTGGTTGGAAATTATTAGCGCTTAATTGCCACTTAATCCAGTGATCATTCAGTGACACAAACAAGAGGAAAGCTACTTGCGTGCCACACGTTACGTTTTTTTCCTTCATTAACAATCACAAGGTCTTTAAAAACTTAACTTACAAAGCAATCCTATAATGTACTTTTCCAAGAGTTGTAATCTTAATTGTTGTTTATGAACATTAATATAGACTGATATCTATGAAAAATGACTAACATACACTAGGGAGCCAAAAAATACAACTTGAGTACCCACATCAAGTATTATTACCAATGCAGAAACTACAATAGAAACATGTCACCAAGTGGGCGTTTGAATGGAAGTGTCGAGAAGTACAAGACAGTAAGTAGTCTTGCTAATTAAGAGTACCGTTCTTACGAACAATATGACCATTGAACACTAACAGGTGCTACAGCCATGGTTATCAAAAATCGACATCTCAAAGGCCAGATGTGTTATTACAATTTCATCCTTCAGAATAAGCAACCTTAAATTTACATTCATCGTACCATTACCATGTTCTAGCAAAGTCACTGGGTGTGACAAGGACAATATTTTAAATGTACGACCAAAAGATTCTTCACACTTTGATGGGCGTAGTTGCAGGCTTGTTTCGACTAACCCACAGCAATTTCATAAACCAACATATTTGGTAGTGGAATTTGGGTTTACAGTCTCTGGTCTTTCCAACTTCCCCGATCAATAATCGAAATCCTAAATAGTTCCCTAGTGGGACTAAGCCACGAAGCTCTTAAATCTCAGAAAAAAATGTTAAGTCTTATTTACGTTGGTACCAGTTTACGCTGCAAATGCTTGCATAACACAAAGGTTAAAAAAAGGAGTTCAGGGCTGTGCTATTAGAAATATTCTTGCGGTTTTGGCGTACATGTTATTTTTCTTTTTTGAATATATCAAATTCGCATTATGGGGAAGCGAAAGGAAGGGGGAGGAAGCTTGTCGGAGAACATATACTGAATTACGAGCAACATGGACATGAAAGGCTGCGAAGTACAGCCGTGGGATTGGAATGTAATTCGGGATGCATTTTTTTACCTTTTCTAGAAATATATATAGCAATACCTGACTGGCATTTGGATTTCAATTCGCCCAAAAAGATTTCTTATGGAAAGTTTTCCTTTCTTAAGATGGACTTGATCAAGAACAGTGCGGGTTTCATGAGAGACAGACCATGCTACACTCCAATGACCCGCATGCCCTCTTAATTCCACCTACTCTTAAATTGAGTGCACCACGTCCAAGAGCGTGACAAAATTATTAATGCGGAATTAAGAAGGGATTTAGTACATATACAGACTATAGTACCCATCATCCACCTCACCCATCTTTTGAAAGCTTGCAACAGACAAGTTGCACTTATGAATCTAAACGACACCTCGAAACTACTTCAGGATTAATTTGACATCGAAATAAACCAAAAATAGGGACCATCTTTATAAGCTGACCGAGTAACTTGTATGAAAACTGCACACATTGCTCATCTGTACAATTCTGTGCAGTTATCCACTGGCAAGCTTCTCTGTGTTTAGGTTCCAGAGAGAGTAAGCAGGAACTCGGGGTCAGCAAACAGTCATGTCATCAATTACTCATTTTCGCTGCTCCGAGGAAATAACGAAACATTAGCTGTGAACTATGCACGATTACCCAATGGCGTGGGCTTGTTGATGGTAAAGGACGATACGGTACAAGGTGGGCGATTTGGAAGAGTCAAGGGTGGAGTTCACTGACTGTTTGGTGCATTACTTGCGCCATAACCATATATCATAATGCCATGCAACACGAAAGGAAAAAACTAATTCCCCTAAAATACAACCAAGGTCGCTTAATACACGTATCTTATGACTTGTAATTTTCATTTCTTAAACAACTTTCCTGCTTAAAATTAAACTGACCTGGTCTTGCGCAAAAAAAAAAAAAAAAAAAAAAAAAAAAAAACTCAAGATATGGCTTGTCACAATAAGCGATATAGCAACGTGTTAGTTTTCAGTTCCTGTTTTTTTTTCCCCAGTGATAGTAAACTGTTTTTGGACGATGTCTCCAGTTTTCTCAATGTGAGACGAAGTATTAATTGATCATATACAATGCCATTTAATTTCACAATTTTTCTAAAGTTTTTGCACAATGTTCCAAACTGCACAAACTGGTAATATCATAACTGACTTGCATTGTTCATAACAATGGCTTTTGAAAAATTATGCTTTGATATTGTTTTATTTGTAATTACCAATGTTAATTCAAAACAATGTAATGTGCCATTCAAAAAGGATGTCCTCAAGGTGGGGGAGGGGATGGTATTTTTCAATTTTTGGTTTTTCTGTTTAATTGAGTTTTAAAGGTCAGTGAAAGGGAAATGTAATGTGTCCTCAGTCCCAAATGTACTTGAATTTAAAAAACCTAGGGAAAGTCGAGAATGATGCCTTACTTTGTGTTAAACACCAAATTTTATGCTGGAATTTTCCTTCGAGGTCACACAAATTCAGTAATTCAGAAAAATCTGAAAAAAATGTCGTGGAATTGGCAGTGAAATTTATATTATGTTCCAACATATTTTCTGGACACCCTATTTTTTCAAATAGCTAAAGATGATGTCTGTCATATAATTTCAATGGCTATTTCGCTTGTTGGTAATCAGCCTAGCTAGGATTTAATCCACGAGGTGACCCCACCTATTGTCACCCTTCAGCAGTTAGTGAAACTAAAGCATGAAAGCAAATGCATCTTATGCGCACAATTTCACATCGACCACATCCCATCATCAAAATCAAAACCATAAAAATTAATAGCTTCCTTTTACTTTAATTAATAGTTTTTCCTATAAGTATCCATGCCACTGACATGCGGTTGAACAACCTTACCTCACAGTGTGAATTGGTAAAATATGTTCACGATTAACTATACATAAAGTACATATCGAGCCCCAAAGCAGCCAGTTATAACAGCCGTCCCTGATTAAACAACTTAGCCATTGCCTTTCGAATTATCTCGGTTAATTAAGGCTAAATTGCAATTCACCTTTCATCAGTGTCATAGGTGTGCACGCACGAGCCTTTCATACAAATCCAAAGCACAAAGGCACGTTTTGTCTACCTTAAGGGAGTGAAAAGCTATTGTTGGTTTTAGCGCAAAACCAACAAGAATGAGTTTTAACCATAGCATTCTTACTAAAATAAAAGCATCCCAAATCGTGTAGCTCTTAATTTGGCCAAAGGTAAATGAAAATTGCATCTAAAGAGAAAATGCTTACTTTTTTATATTAGCGGCGGCACTGCTGGCATGTGGTGTGAAGAGATAATTAAAAAATGCTACCCTTGATGAGGACTAGGCCTACTCTCAATTTTCATAAATAATTAAAAAAAAGTGTGTGTTAGCATCTGATTACTTCCTGAAAAAAAAAAAAAAAAAAAAAACCGCTTTATTACGGTTGCCTTTGTTACCACATTTCTGAGTTAACCAAATGAACTAATTTTTCTTTTTGTCCTACTTAAACACCTCTTGTGTTAATGACGCATTAATCTTAATTCCCTAAATTCTCATTAAAGAACATGAATGTGTTAAGCAGGGATAAAATTATGATGGTTATCCAGTTCCAGTTGTACATGCAAGGATTGGACTATATATATTAAACAGTTTGAAATTTTTGTTTAAAAAGTTTATTTAAAGATGATTTCAACAAAATTGTTAGGAATGAAAATATGAAAAATATTTCAGACCTGATCAACTTTACCACTTTAACACTTTACCATATTGTGATGCCTGTTTTTTTACAGGGTACCAAATACTGTCAACTGATTTTCTTCTTTTTTCTGTATTTTTAGGTGACAAACCTCATGCTTGTGAATTATGCAATAAAAGATTTGCTCTGGCCTGCAATCTAAGGGCACATATTAAGACACATGAGGGTGAGTACATATTTTTATGACCTCATAATAATTTTCCTAATACTAGTATTTCGCAATAGTCAACTATGATGATTTCTTAATATAAAGATATTTGAAAATATCATATCATGCTAAGATTAATGTTCTGAAATGGTTGCATGTCCTGATGAGGATGACCCGCAGAAACTTTACCTTCAATTGCCCTGAAAGCATCCCATGGGTTATTACGCACGTGCACCATATAATTACCACAACGCTAATTATCATTAAAGTTAAAAAATCAGTCGTGTGTCCAACTAAAAGCATTTGCCATTTGCAACTTTCAAAATCATGTAATTTTAATTTTTTTTAAAAAAAACGTTAGGGTACATTCGAAATCCAGGCATTATTGCGTCCAACATTGGCGTATAATTCGTAATTATAAGCTTAGAGCCAGGATATTATAATTCGTTAAGCAGTTTTGAATTGCATGCTGTGTACAAGTAATCAAAATAAAATATTCCATAAAATTCACCATTCTGAATAGCAATTTAAATTACGATTTATGCATCGAAACTATACGTGAATTTCCTTAATTGTGTCCCGTATATTCTTTTGCTACATTTAAATTCACTGCCACATACCACAAATTGAACTGGTTTTGCAAAAAAATGCATTTCGTTGCCCTAATCCAAATAAACGTTAAAAGTTAATTGCCAAAACAGATTAATTTTCCTAATCAGATATTTAATGGAGAAAGGCGAAACGAATATAATTGCGATAAATGCATTATTGATTTTTTCGAAGCTGTTTGGATTGAGATAAGCTTAAAGTACAAACTGTTAAAAAAACTTTTTGTGAAAAAACACGACAAATGTAGAAAATTCACTATTTGAGTTTGGGTAGAGTCCCTTAAAATTCCACCTGCGCACTTATTGGCTGACAATCGGCGTGCAGACTCAATGATTGTTTAGGGGTCTTTTTAGTTTGCAGTCGTAAAAGTTGAGGTCAATTTCTCATTATTCGTTATCTGTTTCCTTTCTTTTTGCTAATATAGGCGATCCCCAAGAAGAATGCGTCAAATGTGGGAAAATCTTTTTGGCTTCCAGCAACATGTTAGTCCATGGTTATTGCCATACGTGCTACCATCACAGCCAGGGCATTCCTTTAATCAGCAAAAAAGATGGAGAACTGTCCAGCAAGGAAAGCGACTGCGAAGATGAAGAAGGAAGTTCATAACTTAAACTACTGATAAAACTATTCATTATTCACCATGCAGACGACATGTGCATCACAACACTGCAGTATTTGGTCATCGTGAATATTTGGCCGCGTGTGCAATAAATACCCTTACTGGTTTTGCTATCACTCACATTGTATCTGATAGACTTATCGACATTTTTTTCATTGATTTCGTGTATTTTATATTTAAAAGCTTGTGTTTATCTTAATCGTTCTATATATTTTCGATCGTTGGACCTTTTCAAAAATATATACCCGGGATTCTGCTAGTTTTAGCTTGCTTTAAAATATGTGCGCATTTTAAAAGAGTTCTACTTGTATGTATACGAGTCATGACATACTGGGTTTACATATATACACTTACAGAAAACATTTTAAAATGGGCGATGTAAATTACACCCATGTTCACTCAAGAAACAATTACATAAAAATTCAGTCAAGAAACATCAAAGCTCACTTAAAAACACATTAAATGCTTTCAGAAGATATTAAAGATTTGTAGCATTATTTTCTTTGATACTGCAATATTGCAAAGAAAACATTATTTTATTTAGTAACCAAATATCTCCAATCCAATAATCTTCCAAATTTTAACTTAATTGCTTCATTTCTATCAATGTGACTGGCATGTTGAAATATTATTTTTTTGCATTTTGAATAATGAAGCATTTTAATATGGTGCAAAATTAACAAGGCATTATATGAAACCTTAAAAATTCGTATAATTCGTGCAAAATTCATCCATTCCAAGCACCTGATATTAACATACAAACTCTAAATTTGCCCATAGTTCTCTTATAACATGCTCACACGTGTATATACGATATGACCAAACTGATTTGGATATTGTCTCTCTTGATCTCATATAAAGTTTATGGTTTGTACAAAATTACTCGTACCACAAGAACAAAGGAGCCGACGTCCAAACCATTGCAAACATAAATCCTTACAAAAAACTGTACATTATATTTGACTATATCGTATTGTCTATTTTTTTTGTCGGAAATTGTACTTTTTATGTACGATGGACTAAGTTGCCACGCATAGAACATTTATACCACATTAACTCAAAATTCCTTGGTGTTGTCGAAAAAATGGCATTTATGTTCAAATATAATAATGAAGATAAGTAAAAAAAATTGAGACTATCGCATTTTGCATAGTTTGCCATTTTTATCCATTGTTTAATTTATCCGTATGTTAGTGGACTTTTTTTTGAGTATGTAACTTTGTATTTCTCTGGTTTATGCACCGTTTACTTTATTTGAAAATCCTCATTTGCTGCAGATGTGTGTAGGGCATTTAACAAATAATGCTACTTTAAATTTTTATCCAAACTCGTGTACATATTAGTTGATATATTTGTGAATACGATAGATATAATAGTATTAATAACTGCTCAATTATGGGATCAGGACGTCTAGTCACAACTTTCTAATATTTTTTCTAAATAAACTTGTTTTAATATATCTCTGGTTGTTGTTTTACTTCTACAAAACCTGGTCTGAAAATTTAATAAATTAATAATGACCTGTTAGGCATAAATGTTGCAATTGTTCACAGATTATAGGCAGTGCAATGTAGGCACAGCTTTAAAATAATTTGCTTCAGGATATTTTACAAGGCTAAACGACTCGTATAAGATTTTACGTTGACTCATGTAACATGCAATTAAATGTCTAGTTAATTACAAATTAAAAGTTATCTTCGTATACTAAACAAGTGTGGGTAGAAAGCATGCATAACAAGTATTGATTATTATCTTTTCCCATTTTGTGGTCCTTAGCCAAATATCGTAACGTTAGTTTTGACTAACATTTATTACTTAGCGTTCATTAAAATCAACACTTTTTCTATACGTATTGGTCATACCAAAAGCAGCGCATACTGAACAAGGTGAAGGTTATGGCGTTAGTCATGTTAAAACTGATGAAATATCTATTATTAAATTAACTAGTTCGTGATCCAATATGGGGAAACATGTTTTCTGATTCTGAATTCAGAGCCCATAGTGCCTCCACAAACAAACAAATGATATCATGCAAAGGTGAATCAGAATTTGCAGATAAGTATCGTGAGCTTAAGCTTAGAACTTGGCTGAGAGTCCTGCACAGGTGGACAGTTAGTACTAGTATGAGACATACCCTAAAGCTGTTCCAGTTCCACCCTAACAACTTAAAGTGCAAGATTTGAGAAGTAGCTCCCAAACTGCTATCGAGATGAATCTTTCGACGTGTCAACCAAAAGCCCCTCTCGACAACATAAATATGCTTGAGATTGCAGTACACCCGTACTCACTATCTCCCTGTCTCTATTTTCTTGTTTTTCTCACGCTTTACTAATTTAGGAAAAAACGTGTTTTTAATATATTAATCTTACCTGTCTTGAGAAAGAACATTACAATTTATTCGCTCAAAATAAAACTAGTAACTTATTGCTACTGGCTGTCAGGTGATTAACGATGGTATTTCCTTTATAATACCCATTTCATACATGTGTATCAATTAAGCTTTCACCTTTTATACCAAATATATCGACTCACCAAAAGTATAACGTAGGATTTTTTAACAGCCATGGCAGACAACCAATTAAACTAGTTTTTGCATAGCTAATGATGAATGTAATACTGTAATTACATGCTAAATTTTTCAATGTGTAGGATAACATTGTAATCATTAATGATTTATGAATAACTAGCTCGCCCAAGTTATCAAAATATGTCACTCGCCAACTGAGCAATGGCTTAAACCTTCCAGTATATATACTACACAACTGCACCATAACTAGGTTTATTCGATTAATTTGAAATGCTGATAATTTCAAATAAGGTTGGCGAACTCATTTCTTTTACAGCCATTTTTAACGTTTTACTGACATGTTTAAGCATGTAACACTGCATTTCGTATCAAACTATCGCCATAAAACAAACGAACATGTGGGTGTTCGAAAAGTTATTGGAATCGGATATAATGAAGCCAAATATTGGTGAACTTTTTATAGGTAGTCTTATCTACTTTCCTCCCCTTTAGAAATTGAGTTTATTTAAGGTAAAGGATTTCAACCCAACATTCAACAGATATGTTATAACGTTATTCTCCATTTTTCTAAATAATCATACCCTCACTGTTTCAATAGAAATTTCTCGATCTTTTCAAAAGATATCAAAGATGAAGGTTTAGAACAGACTTCTGCAACTTGTACTCATTGCAGAATCGAGTATCTGTGAAATCGTACTCCATAGTACGAGTTGTATAGTAATCAGACTTGGGTAATTTGTACTCATGAATATGAGTAAACTGATTGTGAATATGGCGGGTTGCTAAAGTATCACCATAGGTTTTATTATAAACAGTAATGAATATGAGAACACAATAGACCCTCTTGGACATTAGCAAAATCTTAATAATTAAAAGCAAAAAAACAAAAGCATCATCTCGTAAGTAGAAATTTAAAAATTGGGTTTTTTAGGCTTTTAGGATGACCCTCATTTCAAGTTACTAATTCTTGTTACTCAAATACTCAAAATACTCGATTACATTGATTTTCAGATTACGTTAATACTCACGATTTCAGATTATGTTAATATTCATTACCCCATTGTGAGAACATTTTTGTAATCGAGTGCATTGTACTCATACGTTTTTAGTACATTTGTATTGAATTACTTTGGTATATTTTGTATTTAATTACATTTGTAATCAGTACTCTTACTCGTTACTCTAATTGATTCAATGTACTAGCTCAATTACTGTCCAACACTGGTTTAAAATGCAACTAAATTCATGCTGAATGCATCGCCATCTATTGCCCCAATTTAAAAACTTTCCAAACAGCCTACGTATATATGTACACGCATTAAAGTATAAAATTAAGATGCACATTTTTTAAAGTATACCACACTGAAATTACCATTTAAAGCTGTAATGAAATCATCGTTTATTACAACAGAATCTTCATAAAATGCATGTGGAAAACTGCTTTTAAATTTAAAATTTCCTCGAATTCAGTACTTTCCAAAAGTTTAACCACCTGCAGCGTAGGAACAAGACGGCAGTAAACAGAATTTACATTTAAATATGCAAAAACCCCATTGGTGGAAAATAATAAGAATAAAAACAGTACCATATTATAAAAGCTCCATCTCATAATTACAATTATTACTTTGAATACTATCTACTCCCAGTTTCGAAATTACCCCCGAAAATATGCTGTTCACCAACTTAAGGTAGTACACGAGTATTTAGTACTCAAAACTATTTAAAAAATCTCTATTGTAAGAGAAGAAAACCTGAAAGTTCTCGCCGATAATTAATTCACTTACAAAAATGCAAAAGACCTCAACTATGTCAGTTATTAGCTGTATACCTAAAACTATAAGCAGACCTACTGTGAAATTAAGATAACCATCAAGAACATGAAATATACCCGCTTCTGTAACGCCAAACTCAACTCTGCAGCTAACAAAACATATGGTTAGTGCCCAGTAGGCCTACTCACGTATTCATATTTATTTGTCAGAAAATACAAAGTACAAGCATTCGTAGTTCCATAGCCGAAAATGCAATTTTCGTACCATGTTCAATCATTTCTGAAGCATGTAAAAAGAGAACGACGCTCAAAGCATGGAAATAATTGCAGTTTTTCATCAGCCATAAAAAATAACCAAAACGATGTTTTACAAACATTGCCCTAGGCCAGCTTATTCACCGGCTGGTCCAATGTTGCAAAAGGACAATGATGAAAACAAGAGCATGAATTGGGTGCATTCAATTTCTTGGCAGACAAAACAACGCAGCACATAACCTAATCTATCACGTGTCGTCTCAAAAGGTAAGTTGTACCTTTGTGTTTGTACCGTACTTTCCCACAGTCATTTGGCGACGGTGCACTAGGCTATAATTCATCTAAGGACATTTCTTAACAAGACGGTATCTTACCATTAAATTCGTATCTAAAAAAATGTACACGTACTGGGAATGAGAAAAGGTGAGGGTAAGAGGTTCATCTGCCATCATTTGTCGTGCCAATGCAATATTGACAAAAACAGTCATGCTATTCTAATGTTGCTAGATAACAAACAACAATTGAAAAGTTTAGAAATCATTATAGACAACTTCGATTATACGTCACCTCCATTAACTAACAGGAAAATCCAATTATATAATATTTATTAATTACTAGATTAAAAAGCATTTGGTTATGCCATGTTCAGGAGCCATTCAAAAAGGAAGTCCCCGAAATTCCTTCAAAAATTGACTTCATCCCTACCCCCTACCCCCTAACCACAAGGTGTCCATTTTAGCCAAGATCCACTCTCCCCCTTCTCCCTTCCCCCCCCCCCTCCCCTCATAGACGTCCTCTTAATTATTTTTTTGAAAAGTAGGGTGTCCAGAACATTTTTTGGAACATACAAAAGCACATCCTATAAATTTCCAAGCACTACTCGCTACCAATTCCATGACATTTTCCCAGATTTTTCTGTTAAACGGAAATTTCCTGACCTCGAAGGGAAATATCAGCATAAAATTGGTGCTTAACACAAATTTAGGCATAATTTCCGACTTTCCCTAGGTTTTTAAAATTCAAGTACATTTGGGACTGGGGACACATTTTGTCTGGTGGTATACCATCATTAGCGGAAGTCCACAATGGCTACCCCTCCCCCCATGGTGTCCACATACCAGTATACCTCCCTACCCCCTCTTTAGGACGTCCTTTATGAATGGCGTCTAATCATATGGTTATTCGCAGCTTGCTTATAAAATTTCAAATCTGCATAGCCCAAAAACTATATGCAGTAGCGATATAACTAGAATAACAATAACTGAAATGTCATATTTTATATTAAAAACAATTACTAAGTAAACAATTTTAAAAAACAACAGCTCAACGATGATTAATACGATGTCAAGCTCGTTAAAAATGAAATACTCATTCATTTGTGTAATGTTTTGGTACTTTGTATTCCATCAGTCTCACTCAACAGGTATTTTAATGGTTCAAAAGTTAACAAAGCATATGCAGAACGCTCATCCGAAATCAGTATTTTTATTTCTGGGAACCGGAAATTCCGGATGCAATAAAGCATTAAACAGGAACATACATATATTTGATAACTTTAAATTATTGATAACCTCGCGTTTGCAAAATCAAACAAGCAAATTGTCAGTCTTTTTATATGGAATAATTTGGACACGTATATTTATATGATATATAAGACAATAATTGATGGTATATTTCAAGATTATGGTACTGCCATCCATGCATCTAATAGTAATCAGCATTCACTACCAGATCATCTAGTAAACTTCTCTAGAAGCGGAAATGCAGGACAGCATGGTTCAAGTAGCCAATTAAAAGTAGACTGGTTTAATTTAGTTGCATTTTATAGTTAAACCAACAATTTAAGGGCACCAAGAAGTTTGCCCGTTCAGTCCAAATGAAAAATTTTCAAGTTTCCGAATCAGCAAGCAGAACGGCACCATATCCTTCGTTATATCCGACAAAAAAACAAAAACAACTGACCAACATTTTCTCTTAAGAATTTCAAAATTCGGAAACAAACAAAAAAAGACGACATAGCAGAGCTACGAAATGCATATGCCATTCAAATATTTGGACAATTTTACTGCGCTCTTTCGTTTGATCAAATAAATTAAATAACTCGCAGTGGTCAATTATAGAAAAATGTAAAAAGCTTCTGGATTTTTTTTAATGTCCATAGTGCATGAGAACAAGCAACGGTTAGTCAATTTCCACGATTATATTTATTTTAACGTCACTTTAATACGCGGGATCAAAGTGCCGACAGCCTTCTGTTTTTCCCAACCATAAAGTTTTCCTATACTACTATTTGAAAAAAAAACAAAAAAAAAACAAGAATGCCATAATGTTAAGAATTTCAAAATTTTGTCTTCTTCCAGCCTAAACAAAGTAGCTATCCCAAGTTTATAATGTCGTCTAGTAATGTATGAATGCGGAGCATCTCTTTTATGAGCATTTCCGAAGATTTGCATTTCATAATGTTTTGCCATTATGGTTTTCAACAAAATGAGGAAAAAAAAAAGCTATACGTGTGGGCGTGGGTATATATTGGAATACCATGTTGTGCTAGTGGACATTGGGAGGAATAAAATTATATGGCAAGTCGATCATCTCATGCCTGCATGTATGATGTGGTCAGCAAAGAATCATGGTATTGGTAAAGATAGGAAGCAGCAATTTAAGAAAAGAAGAAAAAAAAATGTATAAATGCCTTTGTTGGCCGGTTCTATTAGCAGAAGATAAACTTGCGAGTGGTTCAATTCAGAAAAATAGTGTCACGTTCAACTGATCGAAATATTTATATTTGAAAAATGTTATCCAAAGTAGAATAATTTCTTCCGCATGTAAAGTTGCAAAAAAAATCCAGATTATTCAATAAAATAACCAGAATAAGTAGTTTTCGATTATGACAATCCTTTAACAAGTTTCCCATATTTTGCTTAGAACGAAATTCCCTGACTTTCCAGGTTTTTCCAGGAAATATTTGAATTTTTCCATGACTATTTAAAATTAATATTTCATTTATTTTTACTTTGCTTTTACTTAGCAAAGATATTTATTTATAGTAAAATGGTAAACAATTTGAAAACATTTGTAACTAATAAAAAGTTAGTTGGAAGCGTGTGTTAACTAGAAAAATGCAATTTCTTTATCACTAATTTTTCTCTTCTACTTTTCTGAGGGTATTTGATTTAATTATCAAATTGAGAGGCTGCTGGAGAGAATTTAAAGTTAAATAATTTAAACTAATTTGTTTTTTAATGTTTTCCAATCATCCATGGCTTAACAAGTTTATGGAATATTTTGCCAGCAAAGTCTTGGTCAGAAATAATCCAGGGCCAATTTGAAAGTTCCCTGACTTACCAAGTCTCTTTCATGACTTTCTCAAATTCACTGCCATTCCAGGTTTTTCCAGGTTGTGGGAACCCTATTTAAAACAATATTTTAGCGTCGAACCATTATTAAGGGGGATCACAACCCTATCACTTTCAATGGGTGAAATTTTGAAACACAATTTCAGATAAACAGAAAGATTAAATCAAAATAAAAATTGTTTAAAATAGCTTGATCAATCAGCTATTGCATAGCGTTTTCGTTTTTGACTTTGAAATGGTAGA
>JAQGBW010003260.1:0-16827 GCA_034698625.1 Julus scanicus
ATAATCTCCTTTATAAGGGCCATTAGGTTTGCCAGCACATGCCCCTCTCAAATTTTTACAAAAAATTAAATTTAAATCTCTTTTGCAAGGGACAATTTACATAGGCCAGAACTGTAGAGGATAAGGAATAGCACATACTTTTTATTTGTAATAACGTTTTTCTTTATTCTATAATTTCAAAACTTTTAGATGTATTATAATGACAAAATGGCCGATTTAATTTCTATAATTGAAACCACTGCCATAACAATAATAAAAAAAATTAAAATTTCAATAACCTTCAAGGATCTTTAATTAATGCACAAAAATTACATGTAATTAAAAAATAAACAGCCTTTACTGGAATTATGAATCACTAAATATGTTTACTCCTGGGTGTTTTCAAAATTTTCAACATTGTAATAAATAACTGAAATTTAAATTTAAAAAAGGTTTGATCATTATGAATTTTAGACAATGTTGTTCAAAATTTAATGTAAAGTATTGTTTTTTAAGTTTGAGCCATATTCTCTCACATTGTAAGTTGCTGTTAGCTTTAATGTATCAATTTCTTTTGTTGTTTCCTGAAAAGTATGAAAATATGAAATTATGAATATTACCGAAAAACAGCTTTTCCAAAGTTAAAACATTAAAAAAATATATTTTATTGTAGATAAAGGACAGGAGTGTAAAACAACGGGTGTAAACCCGAAAAAAATGAATCTGAAATCACTTGATATGGGCCAGTAGATTGTATCGGGTTTTACTTTATTTTATAAGAAGTATTTATATATTTTAAATAATGCATATTCTGATTAACTGTAGAGTTCGGAAACATTTTAAATTCAGTATACAAAAGCCAGGGTAAAAAAGCTATGGTACTTGCCATACATGTGCTTATACCGGATTTGCATAAATTCGTAACTTTTTTGTTTTTTAATCAGTTTGCACAAATATAGGCAACAAGCGCACAAAAACAACCGCTATTTCAATTTCTACTCAACTGTCCTCCATCTGCCTCAACACATACCCAGAGGTGCTTGCGCCATTGGACAGTTGACATCAATTTTATTGAGCCTGGAGTTAAGATCAACAATGGCTACTGTTGCATATGCAAATCATATGCAACAAGAAAAACACACAAAAAAATCTATAAAAAGATTGACACCGTTCAGGATGCCCTCCAAACACATCGTAACCCACACAATTTAAAAAAAAAAACTTTTTGGGGACAGTTTTTTTTTCCTTCAGGACACACTCTAAATTTTATGAGGCCAAAAGTGTGAATCCTGGTTGGCACAAAAAACGTTCATTGGGCATTTGACCCAAAACAAGTTTTTTGTAACAGTCTGCTGCAAATGTAAGCAGCAGATTTCTAGCTGTAAAATCAGTGATTAAGATTTCAATTTGTGAAAATGGTCATGATGAGAAGTGCCTCCAAAAATACCTGGAATTGAATGTGTGAATGTGTGAAGTGATCTACAATAAGTGCTACGAAACCAACTAAAAAGGATCTTCAGTGCTGAGGACAATACTGGAAAATTCAACAGTATGAAGTCTACCAACTTCTTCCAATGATAGGACCAAAAAATGGACATACATTATAAGGATTCTCCAGGAGCGAAAACAACCTGCTGAAAAGATGAGTAAAAATCTACAATTCGGTTTATTTCTCACCATCACAAATATGAAATCTTTGACTGTTGCTGTAAAAATTAAGACTAATTTTTTTCATGAATTTGTAAACAAAAATTTATAATTTGCCAATTTATAATTGATTAATTTGTTTGAAGTAGTATTGTCATATTCGTTTTTTTTGTATGAAATGTCACGGGTGCTAATCAATTAATATGTTCTTGCAAGTTTTATGCAAGTTTAGTTTAAATTTATTTTTTTAAGTGGAGAAATACGTTTTCCCCCGAACCTCTTTTTCTTACGTGCTAAAATTACAAACATAATTAAATAGCATGTAACACTACTATCCATACATTTTGCTAAGAAAGTGAGTATTTCAAGTGTCATCGCAAGACTCGGCTCGTCTCGACACTGGCAAGTCATCTTGGCTGCCTTTAGGGACTTTATGTAGTTTTTGAGAAGGGAAAGCATGCAAATGTTAAAATATACTTTTAATGTTGTGTTCGAGTTCCCGGAACATTTGCATACTTTTGTTATGAATTGAAATGTCTTTTTTTGTGTATAAATTGTATTTAAAAACGTGCCATGTAGCCACCAAATGCCACTGTTATGTTGTTATTTGTAAAAGTCCTTGACCAACCAATGGACCTAGGATGGAAGAAGCTTACCAAAATGTGCCCTTTTATACATGTTTTTTTGGGTTCTCTCTCTCTTGCTTTTGGATGTTGCTCAGGGAGCAACCTCATATCCTCTTTGAAAGTTATGAAACAATAAACATTGCATAACTTTTGAAAATCATCCAGTTAGTTACTTAATATAACTTTAGTTCATATTTTCCCATAATCTTGGGAAACAGATGGGCATGCATTTGTCTGATTAAATTGGATTTAATCAGATATTCTTCCAAATCTGCCAGGGATCAGATTGTTCATCTCTGAAGAGAAAGGATTCAAGACGAGAAGCAACAAATTGGACGTGGACAAGAATTGCTGAAATGAGTGAGTCTTCAGGAAGTTTAATTTGTTATCAATACCCTTTTCCTAACAGTGATCGTGCTTTTGTCATTGTGATTTGTTATGACCCTGAAGGTCAAGGGTGAGGCAGCCGGCAGGCGAGTGAGCGGGCTGAGATGTGGGAGTTATGAGCGGAATGTGACCCTCGCTGTTGCCCCGAGCTGACTAGCATTCCGGGAAAAGTTTTAGCTGGGAAGCTGGGGTGGACAGAGAGGGCTGTCCGGGTTTCGGTGTAGAGCGAGTTGGTCCACCGGTAGTTTTTTGTGTGCACAAACTCGGGCTCGATGAGAGTATATTTTTGGGGCTGGCGTAGATGTCGCCCGCGTGTTAATGTTGCTGTAACTTTCTTGGGTTGAGAATAAAATTTTATTTTATTTGTATCTTGTGCACGGCTTCTTCTGTCAATGGGGTGACACGGTCTTTTGGACGTAACAGTGAGTGTGTGTTTGTGGAGGTATAGAGTAGGTGTTGCCAATCACACGTTGTGGAATCACAGAGGGGGAAAGGGTTTTGAGATGTTATGTGAACGTATTTATTTTTAGAGCATCCTATGCAAGGATTGATGCGGAAATGTAAGGCAATTTTTTGGAGAAAGAATGGGAAATTGAGGCTAAGGTAATGCTGTAGTTGGTGGTGAGAAGAATGGAAATTTTTGTAGGGGCGGGCAGAAGCATTGATTTTATCGGCGATAGAAGTGTGGAACTATGTTAGATCCGCCTATATTGTTTTCTATTTGAGTGTTCTTATTTCTTCTGGTGTATCATTAGAATATGTAAGAATATTAAAACATTGAAATATATCACTCGAATTATGCATGATATAGTTGGCCGTAATTGTCCTTTAAGCGTGGTTCAGAGTCCTAGGTCAGTGCCCTGGTGGTCTAAGGAACTTTTTAAATCATTTAAAAAAAAGAATTTAATGTACCAGAATATGTTACAGAGGAAGAAATCCCCACTGAAGTTTAAACAGTATTTTTCTACCTATATACCAATACTCCCCTTGAGAGAATAGAGACCATTATCGAGGAGAAGTGGGATGAAATTAAACTTCTCACCAGCATCCCTGTTAAGGATTTCGCTGAGGGCCTGCTTCTTTGCCTTAATTCCACTTATTTAATTTCAAGGGTAAAATGTACTGCCAAATTTTTGGAATAACAATGGGGTCTCCAATCTCTGCTATAGTTGCGAATCTGGTGATGGAGGATCTGGAAAGTGATGTCAAGTCTTTGTCTCGAATTACTCCCTCGTTTCTTAAAACATCCGGACAACATCTTTGCCATTATGCAGCCGGATCAAGTTGAGAATTATAAGCGTGATATGGAGGGGTTTCACCCTAGATTAACTTTTACAACAGAGCATGAGGTCCACTCTAGACTCAGTTTCCTTAACGTATTAGCTATTAGAGATGAAGAGGGTGGCATTCAAACTGAATAATATAAAAAACCGACAAATTCAGGCCGGTACCTCGATTTCCTGACATATCATGACATTAAGCACAAACGTGCAGTTGTGAGGTTTGTTATGAGTCAGGTGCTAAGTCTAACCTCATTGGATAACGCCAGAGAAAGAATCATGGCGAAGAACATTAAGATCCTCCAAAGAAATAATTACCCCCTAGACTTCATTTTGAAAATTAAATATGAGTTGCTGCATTCCAGGAATTTGTCCAGGCGTACTAACAGCGAAACAGTTATGCATTATGTAGCCGTGCCATATAAAAAGGGCCTTTCCGAGAAAATTAACTCGTTCATAAATCCTCATAATGGTGTCGTGGCTGCAAAAAGCCGTTATACGGTGAAATCTTTCCTGCCTTCCCTCAAAGACAGGATCCCCCCCGCGGCTCGCAGCGAGGTGGTGTACAAAATCCCTTGCAACTCCTGTAGGTTTGTCTACACGCATTAAACAGCATCAATATGATGTTAAAAATAGTAAAGTGGCCAACAGCTCGATTGCAAACCACATACGAAGCGAGTGTCCCGGTCATAAAATTGGCTGGGATCATAACAAGATTATGGCAAATGAACCTCGATTGAGGGCCAGACTCTTGAAAGAAAGTGTCCATATTCAAAATCACCTGAATGCGATGAACCTTGCGATCCATCGCGGGACCATCCCTGTAAAATACCAAGGAATTCTTAGAAAATTAAGATGCCCCCAGGAGATTTACACAACAACACAGGAGCCCCACGAGGATTGCCCTGGGTACACGGGTCATGGGGCCCCCTGGCGGTACTTGAGCGAGAAAGAACTCCTTAACGTTTCCTAACAACACCTGGTGGTTGGTTTGGATAACAGAGTAGCATTTAATTCCCAAAGGATACATGGGTCGCGAAGCAGTCTATCTGCGACTTGGTCTTGCGCTGCCTCACACCCCCAGTCACAGCATTTCACCCTTTCTGCTGTGTTTCCGTTTAGACCTCTCCCCCTTGGATTTTATGACCCACTACCATCCCAACCCCCGTTAATGTTGCAACCTGCCCAGTTGAACTGGTCGATGAATTTACCCCCCGGTCCCTGTCAATTTGGGCATTATCCGTCCACTGTGTCCTTTCCCCATGGAATTCCAGATGGTATTTCACCGTGTTTTTATAATGGATACAGACCCCAGTGGTGATTTTTACCTCATGTTTGTATTCTACGTCTATGGGCGGCCCCTACAGACCTCTGTAGTTGCATATGGCGCTCTTGCCCTTTACTTACTTGTATCTGCAAATGTATGCTTTGGCCTGTTTGTCACTGCACTGATGGCATCCGTGTTACATTGAGTTACTGTTCAACGCGTGATGTAAGTTTTTATTGACGTTTTATAAAATTTTATAATGGTATTAAGCATCATGACGTAATGTGATGAGTGTGGTGTCAGTTTTTTGCGCGTTTCTGTGCGTGATGATATCCATTGGAATAATAATAATTAAGATTGATGGGGATGGCGTTGGAAATTTTACTGTTTGCATGATGCTCATTGTATGTAACTGATGCTTGCAGATTTTATGAATTGCACCGTTTGTTTGTAACGTGGATCGCCTCGCGATTGTGAAACTCTTTTATGGGTAGTTGCAATTTTTAATAAAGCAATGTTAGTAATTGAAATATTGTAAAGTGAACGGTAATGTTGGCCGATTTACAATTTCTAATGTGCTGTTTTCCTGTTGCAATTTTAGTTTTTATACTAGCCTGATGAAGACCATTGATTAGCCGAAACGTTGCTGGCAATAAAGGTGTTTTAAGCCTTTATATTGACCTCAATTCTTTCTCAAAACTCTTAAAATATACCAATCAATGTGGATGATAAGTATCATTTCATCTTCACCCATTAATGACATTCCCACAACCATGACCACTATTGATCGAGACCTTGAAATGATGCGAGCTTGGTATGCCGATTACAGCATGAGGTTGAATCCCCTAAAGACCGAAAAACACCCTCTATTTGAAAAATCAAGAAAATACGAAAATTAATGTATTGGGCATCATTTTTGATTCCCAGTTTAGATTTACAGCGCACATTAAACATATAGCGAGTAAAATACACAGAATAACATTCCTACTTAAGCACCTTAGTAAGATTCTGTCCACATCAGAGATAACAATAATATTCAATGCTAAACTCGTCTTGATTCTATTCTTACATACGGGATCATAATATGGTCATCTACTTAAAAGCAACGTCTCATACCAGCTCGCATAGCTTACAATTGGGCTGTTCGAACTGCCTAACGACTTTTCCGAGAGTTCCATTACTTTGGCTTGTAGAAAACAACATTTTCACCTTCCCCAAACTCTTTCAATTCTCGGATCTTTCCGAGTTGGGGAATTCCATGAGAAAAAACGCACATGCTACACATTGGGTAAAGCAATACCTAAACCCCTTGAGGGATTTAGAACGTCTACTGGGCTTTAATTGTGGAGTGACAGCAGGACTAGTGCGTTCCTCGATAAATGCGTTCCATATAGGGTGTTTTCCCAGTGGAACAATTTGCCATTTAACCTACGTGTTAAATTGTTCGAGTGCTCTAGCAGTGGCTGTGTTAGCTCTTGCAAGTATTGGAGACTTGAATTGAAGCGGTATATATTGGAGCTCACCTGAAGAATTGTATAAAATTGCTTTTTAGATACTAATACTTTATTTTATCAAGAAGCAGTTATCCCTTTACAAGCTCCCTCTGCCTTGTTTTCAACATAATGTACTTTGGCCCTTTTGGCATTGTAAGTGTTTTATGCTCTTTTAAGCGCTCTTTGGTGTTGGATAATTCCTTGTATGAATTAATCTTAACAGTGAATAAATGTAATAATAATAATAATCATTGTTGGGGGTCAGGTGGGGAAAATTGAAGTTGTTTAATGAATAATCTTAAAAGGTTATTGATATCGGGGGTCGATCAAGCCATGATAGAAACAATCGGTGGGATAGGATGCGGTTATGTTGTGGGATAATTGCAGCCACCTCCCATAGGCCAAAGGTGAGGAAAGAAGTGTTATATTAGTGGGGATTGCCCGTTTCATTATATATGAGATACATTGGAGTGAAGGGGCCCAATCCGATATATATTCTGCTAATACAAAACCTTCTGTCCAATATTCGTAATTTTTAGAACTTGTTTGTATTCCAGCAAGATGATGCACACAGCACACACCGCTCGAGAAACTGTTCAACTTCTCCATCGAGAGATTAAAGATTTTATACCATCTACCTTGGCCACTTAATAGCCACAATTTGAACTTGTTGATTATTCTATCTGAGGGAATTTGGTGCAAAAAGTGTACCGAACAAAGATTCGCAATGTCAAAGAGTTAAGCTGCCGAGTTCTGGCCGCTCGGAATAAACTTGATCAAACAGTAATCGATTTGTCAATTGTCCCCACATCCGGGCATGTTTCGCATCGGATGGAGGACACTTTGAGTACAAATTGAAATATGTTTTGTTTGTATGTTTGTTGCCTATATTTGTGCATAATTGGATTTACTTTGATTAAAAAAACAAGAAAGTTACGAATTTATAAAAAAAGGTTTCCCTTTTTTGTGGCCACTCCATATACGACCATATACTACAAGTATGTCCAGATGTGTCCAATTTCTGGTTAAGCCAATGCAGTGCACTTCAGCTAGCTTTTCTGCAATACAGTTGTGTAATGCTAGGTTGCTAACTTCTGAGAAAATAAATGTGGATGTATAGCTTTGCTAACCACATTTAAACACAGAAATTGTTTATAATCATTTGGAGCTTATGCCTGCTTTTGTCGCACTGATCCATATCAAGCACTCAAATTTAACCAAATGTACATCACCAAAAACATGAAAAAAAGTCAAATTCGGGAATTAAATTAAATCTAGTTTTCACTTTAAAAGGACAGCGAAAGTGGTCCTCTTTAGGGTATTTTACTTAAATCATCCGATTGTCAAGTTCTTGATATTCAAAATACATTCCATATCGGTATCATAGTTTCACCCTTACATTAGTGTATTTTCGTCTAATATTCCAATTGAGCGAATGCGACGTACCAAAAATGAAAATCTCACCTATTGCAATGTCCTATTTTGGGTAAATACATTTGATAAAAACCATGTTTATGCTTTAAGTATTTCACTTATTACTCACATCGTTCGCCATAATTTATCGGTGATTGCATTATTCCTCGGTGGATGAAAATACCTGATGGTGTGCAAAAGTAAAAGGTACAAGGGGGAGGTTGCTTGAACAGTTGCTTGAATAAAATCACCAGTGTGCGCCTAGCCTAAGATAACAAAAAACGAAAGGTACCATCATCCATAATGACTTTCCCTCAACTCCCCCTCTCTGTGAAGTCATCCTTCTCATGTCCTATTACTTTTGCACACCCCTATATCTCCTAAAAAAATGTCTGCTAGCACTTAAGATTCTTCCTCTGCAGATCTTTCCAAATCTTCCGCATGTCATTGGGCGTGTTATTATGACCGGAAATGACCCTGTAGTAGGCGCAACCTTTGACCTGTCGCTTGTAGTACACAAATCCAGAATGGTTGCGCCGCACGATAGAGGCCTTTTTGGCGCAGATGCCAGTGATGAAAACGTCTTCGAAAAAGAAGATGGGAGTCACTTCTGAAACATGGATGAGCTTTGGGACCACGTCAACAGACATGACATAAGCGGTTCCGGAAAGGTAGTCCGGATACACATTTTCCTTGTACTCCGTCACCGGCACAAAGTACTTGGAGCTCCTGGAGCGTAACGGCCTGGCGCCTTTGACCAGCCTTCCGAAGAGTAGCTTGCGGTCCATCCGCAGGGATCGGATGTACTTCAGAAGGTTTGACAGGTTGATGAAGACGTCATCGTCTGACTTCATGACAAAGCGGGCCGATGAACAATGATTCTGTACCCACCTCAGAAGCATGACCGTCTTCAGGGTGAGGTTCTTGTAGGTGTCCGCAAAGTCCTCCTGAAGAATATCGGCGAACAAAAGTGCCTCCTGCAGGATTATGGACTGGACGGCAGGGTCGGTTGGCCGGCCCATGACAAAGGCCAGCCGAACGTTTGGCAGCCTTTTTGCTAAGCCTCCCCAAGTGTCGCGGATGGCCTTCCGATGGGAGAAATGGTTGACTGCCGTGGTGACCAAAATGACAAGAGTCAATGGCGGCTGACCGGAACACAGGTCCGGCACATTGATCAAGTAGCGGAATGGATGTTTGTTGAAGATGGTCAACCCTGGATTGGAGGCTACTGCTGTGGTGTTCGTGACCAGCAACATACTTCCATTTCTAGCTAAAGTTCCGTTATTGGCCATGGAAGGAGCTGCCAGCGGCTTAGTCTCATCCTTGCTCACTGATGGCACTGTCCCTCCTTTGGACACTGATGGCGCTGTCAGTAGCATAGTCTCATGCCTGGTCACCGATGGTGCTGGCAGCAGCTTAACTTCATTTTTGGTCAGAGGTGGCACTGCTGTTGAAGGAGTGTTTAGTGACAGAACCCTGCCGTCAATAGTCCGCACGCTAATGCCGCTACTAATAAACAAAGACGTATCGAAAGTAACCCTGAATGTCCGGTTGAGCGCTGGGAGCGTCACCTGGGTGGAGATCGCAGTGCCCTCTATGCCTTCGGCAGTCAGATAATACGTCCTGTTTTCGAGCACAAAGTAGGTGGAAGACAGACGGCTAACTTGTGTCGTAGGTGGTACCGCTACAGTCGTATTTGACCGGTTAGCCATTTTGTACACGTGATTGCTGTTAACCAATGAGATAGCGGTGCTGACGTTGCACGGGCTCACGTCATCCAGCGTGGCCAATGAGCAGTTGATTGTCCGCTGGGCTGACCAATGCCAGAAGGTGGTAGTCATCTCATCGGCCCTCAACTTGCGGGTGTAAAACACCACGTTGCACAGGGTGAAAAAGCCGACCGCCAGGGTGAAAATGGCTAGCTTTTTCTTCATGGCGGCAGGTGGCGTTGCTCAATGCGGGCAGCCTCATTAACCTGAAATTAAACATAGAATAAGGTTATTACATTAACTAAATCAGATAGTTTGTACTTATGAATATAGGGAGGTAAAGGTGTATAGTAAAATATTGAGGCCCATGAATTTGTCCCCAAGCAGCTATCCTAGCATAGAAGAGATTAGGTTATTACATTAACTAAATCAGATAGTTTGTACTTATGAATATAGGGAGGTAAAGGTGTATAGTAAAATATTGAGGCCCATGAATTTGTCCCCAAGCAGCTATCCTAGCATAGAAGAGATTGGTGTTAATGTCAAGTGCCAGCTGGCTGATCTTGACCATCTGTGCAATCGCCTTCCAGCCATACTAAGACAAGTGCAAATACTGTATTCTTTCCAACATCCTGTCCAACCTCCACATTACTCCTATGTGTTTCCTAAACATTGTGGCACTCTTTTTTGCTAAATCACAAAACCCAACAGTGCCACCACCTCACTAACAATGGGGTACAGAGATCCCCTGTAATGGCCAACTAAAGGTTAATTTACCTAAAAAGGGAGTGTGATTCTGTCTTCTAACATAATCCTACCACACCTTATAGAAGGACCAATCCCACATCAACAGCTGTATCTGTGGATAAAGGAGTTGGACAGAGTTGTCCTTTATCAAGTCTTTTGTTTCTTGTGTACATTAACGGGCTCGGGGTGCGCCTTAGCGAATCCAAACCAGGTTATAGGATAGGTTCTAACAAGCTTCCAGGCCTTCTCTTTTGTGATGATGATGCACTGATATCAGATGATTCCAATGAACTTCAGAAACTGCTCATCATTGCAGGGCAATATGAAGCAGACTGAGCTAGAATTTGAGCGGACAAATCAGATTTGGGGCTGCCATGTTCCGGACAAACACAGAACAGAGAAAAATAGAAACGAAACCTACTTTAATATTGCGTTTTGTGTAATGGGCGGAACTAAAACGATAAAGGGGCGGCGCATCACTATTTAAATGCCAGTGTGCATGCGCATGGCACCAAACCACACAATATTCTGGTGCGTGAGTACCTTGCATATCTCACATGAAACTGGACAAGTACCGTTTTTTACGGACTATAAGACGCTAACCACTACAAGACGCACCTTAATTTTTAAGCAATTTAAAAAAAAACAAGTAGTATAAGACGCGAGTTTAAGACGCACCTGAATTTTGAAGGCAATTTTTTTTAAAGAAAAAAGTGCATCTTATGTTCCGTAAAATATGGTATGGACTTGTTAAGTCCATGGTAATATGTGCGAATGCTATACCTTGTATGATCATATATCCAACATGTATCTCCATACCTGTCCCCTTCCTATTATGTCCATATATACAGAATGGGCACTTATGATTTCTGCATTTCAATAAACAGCATATGCCATATTAATTCTTTGAGACATAATCCAAGCACGTTTTAGTCTATATTTGGACATAAAAGCAATGTAAGTATACATGACAATAAATATTCTCAGACATGATGAATATTATAGCTGGAAATATTGTATATTACGAATAATAAATAATATGGTATATACCATAGCCTTATTTCATTTTTCGATGTTTTTCTCCCCAGGGTTTTATATTAAGTATCTTGACAAAATTGAATTTATAACGCAAATATTCGCCGGTTTATCTTATAACAATGCCAATGTCAGCCATGGCTAAACAGAGCGTGAAAGACCTAGACTTTTGACCACTGGTCAAGCCAGATCCTGTCCAGTGAAAACAAGAGTTCAGACAGTGAAACAGCAGCCAAGCAAACTGAGCTCAGACATTTTTTTTTTTTTTTTTTTTTTTTGTGAATCCACACGAAGCGAATTAGGGCTTGGTTCACTCGGTTTTGGTCAATTTCCTTGCATTCCCATTTTTTTCTTGCCATTGTTCAGCAAATAAGAAAACAAAGGGAAACTGGAGTGCTTTATCTATATAAGCATGAAAGGCGTGTGAAATGAAAATAGGCACTAATGTAATCCTATTGTCTATCCACTCTTCGACACTCTTTGAATTGCAATGCCATGTTTCTTATTTTCATTTAATGTGACCTAGCTTAAGTCAGTTTATGCTATAATACCTTTTTCGATAGTGTGAATTTGATCATACGTTATTGATACATGGATCAATTAATTGATATACTGAAAAAAGGGTTTGGAGGTCTCTGAACCTACCAAGAAGTAAGACAACTGGTTTAGGTATATTATCAGAATTCGTTAGAAAATGAAAATATAATTGTTCATAATTTCCACAAGTTGATACACGATACCCACATGAGATTTTGGATCAGAATGTTAACATTTGTGAAAAATGACACATATGTTGGCCTACAAATAGAGCAATCGGTTTTCAGAATATTTTATTAAAACGTTTTAGGTTTTTTTTCTCCAAAACTTCAAGCATGAAACATCGATTTTCTCTTATTTGTACGTGCAAACAGATAGTGCTACTTATTCATTGAATAATTAAGCATATTGTCTCACGTGGAAAAATTATACATGTACTACATATGAAAAATATGAAAAAACTGAAATTGATTGTCGTTTTTCACTTTGAAATGGTACATTTAAAAAATAATAATAATAAAAAAATCCAATAATTTGCACATTGTGTCAGCAGGTGGCAGCATGAGAATGCAAATTAACGGACATTTTTCAAACTTGTTTATCAATTTTTAAAAAAATCTACCATTTCAAAGTGAAAAACGACAAAGTAATACCATTGCTGATTTATCAAGCTATTTTAAACAATTTTTATTTTATTTAATCTCTTTTTGTTTGACTGTGAGTGTTTTAAAATTTCACTCATTGAAATACATAGAGTTTGTAACCTGGTTGTGATCACCCTTAATAAAATTGGAGGAGAAGGGGAAGGGGGGAGGAGCAACAGACTTTTTACCCATGCTGTATACATGTAGCTTTTTCCACTATTAGTCTACACATGATTCGACCCTTCATTATAAAGCGTTATAGGAACTCAGGAGTTCATTATGTGCCATATAAGACGGTACTTCAGAGACTCCGTAGAAGCCTGGTTTCGTTTATTTATAAAAGCTTTTCTTGCCAAAAATTCCTGTAATCCACGTGGGTGAGTTGCAGTCATTCACACGAGCCATGCACATTTAAAGCAAGTTGTAATTTAAGCCTGGATTTCAGTCGCAGCCCGGGACATCAAGTTCATCTAAATACAAACAATGGTACAACCCATATCTGTTCACTTTTAAAGTAAAAGTGTGGCGGAAGTTATGCACGGAAACAACTCAAACAAGAACAAATTTATGAAACATATACATATGTTTCTATTAACATATAATATTTTAATGAAGAAGACAAATTATATAGGGCCCCATACACCTGCATATCTAATTCACCTATTTCGATTTTTGGCCCACAATGTTTGTACAACGCTGTAATTAAATAAAGTGGTCAAAACATGTGATAGGTTACCAATTTGCACAAACAATGTCGGATTTGGCTAACAATATCCCGGTGAAAAAAAATAGAGATTTCTATTGTTTTCTATTGTTATTTGGAACGTTGTTTTCTATTGGTATCAATAGAACATTTCTATTGGTTTTATTGGTATCAATAGAACATTTCTATTGGTTTTATTGGTTTCAATTGTTTTCAATAATTTTCTATTGTTCAGTCAATACAGCTAAACCATAGAAGCCAATAGAAGTCAATACAGGAACCATAGAAAACAATTCAAATCAATAAAGTGTCCAAATAACAATAGAAATCTCTATTGGTTTCTATTGTTTTTTTTCACCAGGGTACAACAACTTAAGGGATTCACTTCGTTTAAGAAGGAAAAAAATGAAAATCACAATGCAGAAAGAATTGCTTCGTTATACGGCTTTTTCGCTATACGGCCAACTTTTCAGAAATATATCTAGGCAGTAAGGCAAGGTATGGGTGTATATCATTCAAGATTAATATAGGTATACCCTGTTGGAAAAAAACTGACAAATATTGATAAAATTGATATACTAAATATACCCACATATGACACGTCCATATTATGGATGACTATGTTACAATTCGTGTTCAACTTCTGTTATTTAAATATTGTATATGCCAGGTTTTCTTCTATACATCGACAAAAAACGCCATACACGAAAATATACTGGACATAAAATTCCAAGAATGGCAATACATGGAATTCATTTAATGTTGTTCACCAACCAATTAAATATATCAATACAAAACATACACAGCATGTGTCTAATCATAACATAAAATCAATGAGTGATTTCAAGTGGGCAGTTCAATTGAGGATGTGTTCAAACAACATGAAAGGAAGGTGCCCTGATCTATCTGTGCTTTTCTTTACCCCATTTCAGATAACGTGACATGACTTGAATGCATCCAATTTTGAAATTGACCAGCCCCTGACGACTTGGTGATAGTTTTCCTCTCTTGCAACGATGCTATGCAAGGATTTACACATCAGCACAAAAAAACCAGTTACGTTTTCAGATATGCAATCAATAAATGTCACAAGCACTACCATTGAACTAATTATGCAACGCTGAACAACTTTCTAATTCAAAGTTTTGCTTTATCTCCTACAGATTAGATTTTATAATCGCCGCATGTGCCATGAAAATTACATGTTTAGGCGCGTCTCCACCAAGACGTACATAAAAATGTAAAATCGCATGTGCCATTAAAATAACGTGTTTAGGCGACGGCTAACGGCTCAGCCGATACTACATACATTTTCCCCTTTGATCTAGACCACCTCCTTAGCGATTGTCTAAATGTACGTACATACACGACTATACATACAAAATGGCGGCTAAAAGAAACCCAGAAGGCAAACTTTTTTTTGCATACCTTCGAAAAAACGTGTATGTACGTCTTGGTGGAGACGCGCCTTTTGACATGGTTTCTGGAGTCCTCACATCACATCCTATTCAATGATGTAAGCACATTTTAAATAGTGCCTGAGGTTTTAAAGATATTTAAGATCCCCAGACATATATGACCAGCCCTGTATAAAAAGGAGAGCGTACTTGTACCCAAAGCATGAAAGTATGTATTATATTGTATACTATAGATGCAACACGCCCTATATATATGTATATATATATATACGAACCTATTAAATATAATTACCTATTCAGAAACGTGCAATTCCAAAAATTGCGTAAATTATCTTCCTTGCTTAACACAAAAAAGCTTTCAAAAGAGAACAACCTCCATCAATTATTAATCCGTGAAAAAGATGTTATGCCATTTGCATTTACATTTCGTAAAAAAAATAATAACTAAAGAGCTTGAAATCATTGCGTATACACACACTATAATAACAATTGTTGCACAAATAAATATCGAACATCTTTTTTGAATAAACGAATTTTGGAAGAAGAAAAAAATGCGCGAGAGCGCGAGACTTAATTCCAACTGACGTCTTTGATCAATATTGACTCTGGTTTCTAGGTTAGGATTTTCCAAATGGTTGGGACTAAAAAAACAAAATAAACCGTACTTTGTGTCCATCCATAAAACACAACAAATGGACAATTTGTGACATTGTACAGAAAGGAAATTGAGTTCCTAAAGCCATGTAAATAGTCGTGTTTTTCAACCCATTTCAAAAGCTCACGGTCGTCACGGCACATAAAAACTAGGCCTAAAGGTTATGCGGCACACAGGAATGGACATCTCATTTTACACCATTCCTGGGGTAAAGTGAGACATTTCATGAATTAGACAAAATTATGCAAAAAAATACTAGGCCTAATTTAATGTGCTGTGAGTTGAAAAAGATTGGAAAACGCTGGTATACATATATGTAAAGGATTATGTGCAAATGTGATGAGGGCAATTCAAGAATTCCCATGAGTCTCCTAACCATGTCTGTTAATAGTTGTTGTGTATGACTGCCAAAAAGACCAGATCACCTGACTGCACCAATCACATTAATGGTTTTAGGAAGTAGCTAATGATGGAAACAAGCCTGGCGTCCCATTTCACCAAACCCTTATTTCTTGTTTTGTCTAAAACTCTTTTTTAGTTTTGTTGTTTCTGTCAGTTTTAATTTCCTCTCGACTCCTTTCTATTAATTTTAATCGCTTAGTTATTATCTCACCCTTTTGTCTCTTTTTCTATGAATTCAACGCCGTCCTTGCGTGCATCCGTTAACGACATTGTAGGGTTTAAATAATTAATTAAAACGCGACTGATTATTTATTCAATTAACGCATGGACACATCCAAAAAGCCAAATTCAAAATTATACCTTCAGCTAACGTTTGCCAGAATAAATTGATGCAAAAATTATAAATGTTCCTTACCATATATGTTCATAAATGATATTTATTTATGTCAAAAAATTGTACAAAAATTGACACATCAGTGATCATGGTCTTATATACATGGACATAAAAGCCAAATACTGGTATATATTTCCATACTGTATGCCCAATTTCTGATATGTCTATAAAGTACATACTTTTTGTATACTTGTGTACCTACTAATTGTAAATAAAAACATTAGAAATGTTCATCATAGAACAGTTTATTTTATACAAACCGTCATATTTAATTATTTATTTACTGAGATGAAAAAAATTCTCATTATTAAAACTTCTGGAGTGCAGTTGGCTCCTTATTCATCATACCGCAAAAAAAATTTAACACAATATCTGTGTGCCATGAGTTAAAAAAGTCGATAAACAATGAAATAGCTTAGGGACCGTTCAAAAATTATGTCACACCTAGGGGGGTGGGTTGTTTGGTTTTTGTGACAATTGTGACCAAGGGG
>JAQGBW010003261.1:0-16825 GCA_034698625.1 Julus scanicus
CTTACAATTTCCCCGGATTTGTAGGACCGAATTCGCGACACGCCACACACCATGAACTTCAATCCAGCAGAATGTTCAGAACGTTAAATCAATTCTGACAGGACCAAGTTAAATTTGTATGCTACTGTTTTATTTTCTACAGGAAAGACTTTAAAATCGATGGCATGCTCGAACGTTTAATATCCAAAAGCCAAGAGGATGAGATCAGTCCTCCCGAGTAAGTTTCGGAGCTGTTTGTCGTATAGCAGTGCTAATCAAATGTAACATTCGTGTCTTTAATCCTCGTTAACTTTTTTTTTTAATTGCAGAACTTCTAGTTTCATGAATCTTACATTTACGGGATTTCACGACAAATTATACAATGGTGAGCTGTTTTTTTTTTTATATATATTATGTATGTACGTTTAATGTAACCCATGAAAATTGTTTGCAATTTCATTTTATTAGCAATAAACTAACTGGCTGTCCAGATTTATAAAATTGTTATATGTACATTTTTCTCATCGTTTTTCATCTTTTTTTTTCAAGGTGCCTCGGGTACAGACACTGTCTTGGTGGAAACAATTCTATTAAAATTGTACCATAAAAAACGCAAGGTAGTTTGTCGTTATGCCCGTTTTCACTCTTTCCAAAATACACCGAACCTCTAATCACTTTTGATTTATGCTCTTAGGACCTATCGGCACCAGTTATGCAAATCGCCATGGGTCAAAGTCAGGTGGTTCGAAATCCCGACACATCCAATCTGCCTAGCACCACTTCTGCCATTTCCGTCCCGTCTGCCAGCTTCCACTTCAATAATGGCCACCTAGTCAAGTCTTACGTCCTGGTCTTCCGAGTCACCATTGTACAGCACGGAAACAATGCCTCGTGCAATGGCTCGCACAGCGATACGGGTAAGTTAAGGGAAATCACGAATCAATACCTGTAGAAATAACAGTTTGCATGTTATTGTTACGCCATGAGTTAGTCGGGGAAATGCTGCGTTGTCGGAATTCTGTTATAAACTTCCTCAACTGTAACTACATTCATTGGAGGAAAACGGAGCGTATGTTTGATTTGTATCTGCTTTCAGACGAGCCGACCGTAAAGAGACGGAAAAACGGGAGAACTGCCATAGAAGAGGAGAAATTGTATGGCGCCGAGCTTATTATTTTTGACAAGCACCAACATTGCCTCCTAACGGGTGGCGACTACGAGTTAGTTTTGCAAGAGGTTCTTCTTTCCAAGAACTCGTCAAAGAAACAGTCAACGTGGGAGTCGTTCGACGAAGGCGACAAGGTAAGAATATATTGAGGCGACTCTGCTTGTAGGCTAATAAGGGACCTATTATTCAATGCTTGAAAAATAGTTTTTAAAGTGGTCCTGAGGCAAATACTGGATAAGCAACAGATGAATTGTATTAGTATGTAAAATTAAATTTTTAAGGTTATTCTATACATTAACCTTGCAAGTCGGGAAAACTGCTGAAATTTTTTGCTCCTCGAAAAATTTGAGAATGCTTTAAAATCTTGTTAAGCACCAGTCAGTGCTGGAGTTTTCTGTCCCTGACGGGAAATAGCTATCTTGTTACTGTCACTTTTCGTATGATTGTCAGAAATGTAGTTGTCACTACCAAATCCAAATTACCTTAAAATACGCACCCCAATAAAATTTTAAGTTTAAAAAAAGTTTGTATAATGGTCTGAAAAATACAGCAATTAACAGATAAAAAAATGTAAGGATTGCATATATGGTATTCTGCTAAATATAGCTTTTATTTTTCAGGCCATGGAGCAGTTTGACATGTTCAACTGGGGCCCCACTCTTAAATTCTCCCTCAGTTGGAGCAACAACATGTTGAACGGGACAGTACCAATGCCAAGACCAATCTCCTCGACCACCACGCCTTCACCACAGGTTAACTGCCTCAATGGGTCGCACGGCCCTAACGACATTGCCAACATCCCAGAACAAGGTACGATCAGAGCGTTAATCGCATATAGCATCACCGAGAAAAGTTTTGCGATTAACAAGGTCCATTTTTAATCTCGTAGCCAATGGAAATGGTCTCGAAGTATTAGACAAGAGGAAGATGAGAGGACGACCGCGCATTTTTTACCAGTTCTTGTACAATAATAACACGAGGCAGCAGACGGAATCGAAGGATGATCTCCACTGTCCCTGGTGTGCAGTCAATTGTGGGAAACTCTACAGTTTGATAAAACACTTGAAGTTGTCTCACGGCCGTTTCTCCTTTAACTACATTGTGAGTGTACACTCGTTAAGCTCGTTATCAAGGTTTATAGTCTTCAAAAAGTTTGGAAACTTTGTAATTATGCTTTGAAATTCGCATTCAACACGATTCTGTGCTACAATAGCAAATTTACTATATACCCTGGTTAAGGAAGCCATATCTATGCTCAAAGACGTAATATGCATGATTTTTGTTTTTATTTCTTTTCCAAAACAGCCACACCCCAAAGGAGCTCGCATCGACGTTTCCATCAACGAATGCTACGACGGCTCGTATTCTGGGAATCCGCACGATCTACATTCCTGCGTACCGGGATTTGCATTTAGCAGGAATGGACCCGTTCGTCGAACTCCCGTCACCTCGGTCACAGTTTGCCAGTAAGTTATATTAGTATGCGCGAGCAATCCAATTTATTACCATACAATGAGCACAAAAACGCCATATGGTAGCAGGGTAAATGTAAATTACAGTTTACTAAACATAATCCCCTTCTTATTACTTTTCAGTCCTCAAAGGCCTAAACACAGTTTGACCGAATTCTTAGATAACGATGACACAGAATATGATGGAGTGCGACCCTACGTCATGGGGCATAATAGGTGAGTGGAAAAAATGTTTCCTCTGCTTTTTTAATCTCTAATGTAAATGTCATTGAATAATGCAAATAACGCATGAAAACGTTAAATTGATTTGTCCGATATATATTTGCCAGGTTATATCACCATACGGGGACCTGCCTTCCTGTCCGCCCTCAGGAAATTGATTTGGACAGCGAGGGAGAAAACGATCCAGAATGGCTCAGGATAAAGACCAAACATGTGAGCCGGGATGTCTAATTAATCCACACGTTTCCGCTTTGCTCGTAAACTTATTTTCTCGCGGAATAATCGTATCGCTTCTACTTTAGATGATCGATGAATTCACGGACGTGAACGAAGGTGAGAAGGAACTCATGAAGTTGTGGAACTTGCACGTCATGAAATTCGGGTAGGTGACGAGTTTGCACTCGGGGGAAAATTTTTTAAGGATTTTTAAGGATTTGCTTTTGTATAAAAAAATGGGTGGATAAAGCTCAATTGTTTCATTCTATATTTCCATCGACAGGTTCGTGGGCGATTGCCAGATTCCGCTGGCTTGCAGAATGTTCGTGGAACGGCACGGCCCGGAGATTCTGCAAAAGAATTTGTACCAGAACTTTGTGCTGCATATGTGCAACCTTTTGGACTTTGGCCTGATCAACGCTTCCGCCCTCTACCAGGCAATCAATCAGCTGAGTGAGAAGAAGGACGGTGTTGACGGAACTGCGACAGAAACCGCCGCAGCGACAGCATCGAAAAGCACTGCCAAGATGGCCTGTGGACCAGTGTCTCTGCGAGGAGGAGGCCGGGAGCCGGGCAACTTTTCGTCAATCAATGGTGGACCCAGGTAAGGCGCGTGTGCGTGTCCCGCCAACTATCATACACTAGACTGGCTTTTGGATTTCGTGGTTTCGGATCATTGCGGGGACGAGTAGCAACGGCATCCACCATGAGATCCACGGCGCTAACAGTTTGGAGTGCCGGAGTCTTTGTTTTTTTTTAAATATTTCGGCACTTTGCTAAAACCACTGCCACGACCACAAGTCGGAAACGTGCGTTGTCCGTGCCAAACGAAGCCTCGCGCAACGCTCAAACACTCGCTAGTCAGGAGTGCCCACTTTGGCGGCGATGCTTCACTGCCGACCGCTGGGATCTGTTTTCCACGTTAAGGAATTGCGGCCCCGTCGACGTGGTCACAGAACTCAAAAATTCTTCCCTGATTTTCAGAAAGTAAGATTTCGTCTAATGCCGTGTTTCAGTACACGAGTTGGCAGAAAAAGTTAGATCAAAAGTGGGGTGATTTTCCGAATGAGGGCTCCAAAATGAGTAAACGAGAAGTCACGTGAATTTTGTGAAAATTTAAAATAAAAGAATTGACCAGATTAGGCCCTTTTTACACAAAACTTAACACTTAAAACGTAGGCACTGAAACGCGGCATAAGGTTTACGAAATGCTGGCATTTTGTATTTATTTGAATTATTTCCATATTTTGAGGCATCGCCGCATCTTCCCTCGAAGTTCTTCGAATCCCAATTTTGGTATTTTTTTTATGCTCGCCTGTATTAAGTTCTCCTGCACCCTCTAAATTAGAAGTTGCGCCGCGCCATGTTTTCATTTTTACGCTTCCCGTCGTAACTTTTAGCAGACCAGCCGATGGCGAAGAAGGACGTGATATCGTGACTGCGGACGCGTGGAGCAAGCTTCCCTCCTTTTCGGACGGTTGCTGCATTCATTGAAAATGGGATGAAGGACGATGGTTACGGAGACTAAAGGTGGACGCAAGTGCGTGCCGGTTTGCGATGGCGAGGTAAAGTGTGCGCGGAATCGATGAGGGCCTTTGGACTCCCACCTTTTGGATTACGATGACCGCCCCGTCATCATAGGCTTTGAGAAAGCACCATTTGTAAAGTTAACTGCGCATTGTCGTCGTTTTCGAATAATTGTTGGTGTCTAGCGTCGTAATCGCATATGCTTTTTCAACGAACCCGGTTATGTTTAATTTTGACCATTCGGACGAAACTAAACTTGAGATTGCGAAGAGGTGGATCTTATCGAAATTTGTTGTACATTTGAATATTTGGGTGAAAAAAGGTGAAAAAAGTTTTTGTTGTTCACTTCCTTTTATCAAAATCTCCCAAAATTTAATAAAATTATCAATAGTTATGTTTCAAAATTCGGTTACATTATGTATTGGATGTGACTCCGCTTACGTTATGATTTGCATTTATCTAATGAACTTAACGCTTAGTTATAAAAACATTGGTGTTCAATGAAATCCACTTTTAAATCTAGACTCGCTTAAATGTAAAGCAATTGTGAATATAAAAATGACGAATAGTTTGACATGCAGTTCTTCAAGTTTGTGGATCGATGTGCGAAATAAGTGTAAATTTGTTGTCCGCGTTTGTATTATGGTGCCGTGTTTCACGAATGAGAGTAAAGGCAATGAATTTTCTGCTTCAGGTTATTGTTCTCGAGCCTTCAGCTTGAAATTTCCCATAATTCCTGAAACGATACAACCACCGTTTTAGCGTGACACTTGCTACCGTAATGTACCGAGTTTCGATTCGCAAAAAATCGATTAAAAACGTATTATTTTTGTATTGTTTACCAGATATTTGTTGCGTTCGTAGTCAAAATGTTGAGGAAAGTCTATCGGAATCTTCTTCGCCTTTCCGACCCCGAAGCGCGGCTCGTCCAGGTGTCGCAAAAAGTGATCGTGTGCCGGACAACTGATGGCCAACTTCTCTAAGGTGAAATTTAACCTTCTTTCCAGGGAGATGAAAACAGTTTTCTTGGGCAGCTCCTCGAAGAGTTTTTCCAGAAGTTTGAACAGGTGATCCGTGAGCTTGTTTTCGTAAATGACTGGGAACCAGAAATGAATTTACAAATCGGAAAACCTCTTTAAATGAAAGTGAGTTTGCCATACCATCTGTTGCCAAGATGATCTCGATGCCCTTTCTGTCTTCTTCCGTCCAGCTTCTCCACTCGTCGCTCTCTTCGGTCTTTCCGCAGGAGCCGAAAGGGTCGAAGAGTTCCCAGTTCAGTTCTTTGACCTCGACGGAAGGTTCGGAACGGGATTGTTGGTGCGGCCAAAACAAGGACGAACTACGCTGGATCAGTCGGTCATTCCTGCTTATGTTGCGCCGGCATAGTCTCAACACCCGGTGATCATAATCTGCGGATGAAAATATATCTTAGTTGGATTTGAGGTATTTGTAGCCTTGCTATTGTGGTGAAGCATTTCTGAATTTGAACCATCGTGGTTTCGAAGTACGTACCCGTACTTATTACTTTTTTGGCAAACATGGCTGCCACGATGGAGCAAATGCCAGTACCAGCTCCCAATTCCAAGACTGTCTTATCGTTGATCCGTTGTCGGATGTGTAGCATGTAATCACACATCAGAAGCGCACCGGCCCATACCTAGGATAATTAAGAATGAGTAATCGCCGCTATTTGGGTAGACCCAATTTATGCAGGGTTTAAGCCTGACTTTTTACAAGGAAGGCTATTTTATCTTCTAATTGCTCGGTCAAAGGATTTGAGCGATTGTATGTCTACTCCTCTAGCGGTCGTTAGGCCTTAATATATTTGAATTACGAGAAAGATTAAAACATTTGAATAACCCTGTAGATAACTTTTCGTGTCTGGACCTCGACGTGTCCCAATTAAGAGAGTGGAGCATTTCTGTCACACTCGCGGAATGTTGGTAACTGCCCTTAACAAATCCGGCTGCCCTATGCCGGACCATCTCTATATCCTGAATATGAACCATCCTGTGAGGGTTCCAAATAGGATCGCAATATTCAAACATAGGGCGAACCGGAGTTGCGTAGACAGTTTCTGCATGTTCTCGGAATACGCGTTGAATGAATCAAAGGCGTTGGTTCGCCAAACCGACAGTTTTTGTGAAATGGTGATTCCGAGAAAGATTTCTGTTGATATAAACCCCCAGATACTCGACAGTTGGCAAGTTGGACTGTTAAAATACAGATTTCGGGGTGAATAGTTTTGTCAACAAAAGAATGACAATAGGTCACATTAACGAAATTTTATATATGACCAAATATTCACAATAGTGGTTAATTGCAATGTTAGGTTCAATTAACGAAACTGGTTTGCCAAATATAATAATTGATCATAAAAACCATGGATAACAAATGTCAAGTTGTCCTCCACGATCATCTTCTGAAAGGTGACGCTTGCTGTACTACATTTAAAACCAAACAAAAGTCACACTTGTACGAGCTTTTTTTCTCTTTTTGTGGAGGAACACCTGTCGTTTTTATTTAGTCATTTTCACCTGTAGTCCTACTAAGGGAAGTGGTGAAGCCATGCTGTGCTCTGAAAAAAATTAAAAAAATTGTGTTAGGACCTCGACAGATTTTTTAAAATAACACCAAGCGTATTTTTGTAGGGTTGTTGGCTAGAAAATAATGGGTTTTGACTCGCCTATTATCAGGGAAAAGGACCCCGGATTCGATCTTCGTGTCACGATAATGTCCCCATCTTCGTCGTGCTCGACGGTTGTTTCTACGGGAGGGTCGCACGTTGCTAATTCTTGAGTGGTCGATGGCCAATGGAACGTAAAGATCGATGTGGTGACTAGAATTCAAAAAAATTAAGGAAAACTTTTTAAAAAAAAATACTAAAAGTACAAGCAATTTTTCTCGATTTTTATGACAATTTTAAGACATGTATGAATTTGCAATGTCTTGAAGTTCTGTTGCAATTATTTGTATAGTATTTTACGATTATCCCATTACTTTTTATGAGTGGAAACTGGCTATGCGACACTGGTTCGCCCTATGTTGGAATATTGCGCTGCTATTTGGAACCCCCGCAGGATGGTTCATATTCAGGATATATACATGGTCAAGCGTAGGGCAGCCAGATGTGTTAAGGACAGTTACCAACATTCTGCGAATGTGGCAGAAATGCTCCGCTCTCTAAATTGGGACGCGTCGAGGTCCAGACGCGAAAAAGAGTTATCTACGGAGTTATTCAAACTTTTTAGTCTTTCTCGAATCCTTTGTCCGAGCTTCATACTCCAAGACGGATGCTTACTATCGGTCCTTTCTTTTGCGTGCGATTAGACGATGGAATAGCCTTTCTCGAGAAAGTCCAGATTTAGTAAAAATTCAATCTAACAATGATGTCTAAGTCGCTACTGACTTAGGGGAGCATTCTCCTGAAATGATTATAGGTACGACACACCTAACATAGGCCATTTATTTGTTGACTGTATGGTACCGAGTTGAATTTAAAAAGTATATTTGATATATAGTTTATTTCTTCAGAAATAGATATTGGAGAATCTTAAAACCTTACATAAAGTTTATTGCGCAGTACAAATTATTTATAAAAATAAGATTTTAATTGTTTTCCATTGTGCCTTCTATGGCTTCTATGGTTGACTTCTATGGTTTAGCTGTACATGACTGAACAGTAGAAAACAATTGAAACCAATACAATAGAAATTTTCTATTGATATATACCAATAGAAAACAACGTTCCAAATAACAATAGAAATCTCCATTGTTTTTTTCACCAGGGGTTAACTTGTTTTTTGTTGTTGTAATTGACTTTTGAGTTGTCACAGGTGGCAATTTATACAAACAATTAAAAGCCACGTTATGTATTGTGACGTAACCCTACATAATGTGCAAATACGAATAAACAACCTTTATAAATTATTATAACGTGGCTCACACCTGTTAGCTGCATTTCTCCTGCCGAATATTCGTAACTGATCGGTTTGTCGTTCGAGTCCGAACACCTTCCCAGGTGCACATCGGAAAGCACCAATTCATCCTCCTGCATTTTAAATCAACACCACAATGTGCTTTTCGTATTCGGTTTACCCGGACTTTACTCATTAGCCCGAAAGGCGAATTAACTCAATTTAAATTAACCTCCTTTTCTAGCGAAGGCCACGAAGAAAGGGACCTTCATCTGGTAGGGCAGCGAGCAGAACTTACGTCAGATGATAAGCCGACAGTAAACATTACTTTACAAACATGACACGGTTGACATCAGCAAGAAACAAAATGGGGCACAGATTGAGTTTTTTTTCCAACTGATGCATCCAAATGAGTAATCGAGTTCAAACAATCCTTATAGAACTGTAGGACCCAAAGCATACGGTCCATTTGGTGTCGGCTTATTTAGTGATGAGTATCGGCTTACGCTGTGTGACCTTGCCGCACGAGCCGGCATATTCTTTCTCTTCCCCACCCGTCTATTTAAAATGGAGGCGGTCTTCCTGCTCCACGACACCGACACGTGGCCCCGACCAGCCAATGGCGTGCCACCACGAGACAGTTCGCGGGGTATATACGCATGCGTAGATGTGCCCATCCTCTTTTGACGTGTTCAATCGGCAAATCCCGCACGTCTTTGCTTTTCATCTACTTTTTGAGTAGTTGTGTTGGCTGTTCGTCGTCGTTTTTGCCACGTCGTTGAATTTCGAGATCTAGAAATTGGAGGAAAAAAGACGAGCGGCTTCAAAATGCTGTCTTTCAAAATTCTGTTCGCCGTCTGTTTGGCGCTTGCCGTCTGTGCCGACGAAGATTTCAGCAGAGATGACGAAGTGATCGTCCTGACGACGGCCAATTTCGAAGGCGTGATTCAGAAATATCCACACATCTTAGTGGAGTTTTGTAAGTACTGTCAATTAGGCAATCTCTTTTACAAAATTCTATAACTGGGGTTAAAAAAGTACTCGAGAATGCGCTAAAATTACAGTTAGCAGTCTGGGATGAGCATTTAATAAAAGAATATTCTTTCGAAATTGATATTTCAAACTGGTTTTGTGCCAAAATTTAAACTTTTTTTAATCTGAGCGCTTAAAACTGCCGAAAAAATAATTAAAAGGGGTAAAAAAATACGTTGGCTAGCTTGTATAACAAGGTTTTCGAACTTTTGAAAAACATAGAATTCGAATATTCGAACGTCGCGTTCTAAACTTAAAAATAGAACGCTTGTTCTGTTCGAGTGTTGGAAAAAACAACGTATTTGATCTCTGTCCGGTATGGATTAGAGTAAAAAGTTTGACCTCGAAAGCGTTTGACCACCTGCTTTTGTTACTGCAAAAGCAAAAGTAGTGTATCGTAATGTTCTCGGATGAAAGAAAAAGAAAAGCGAAGAGAAGGTGGAGGGTAGAGCGCATTGCCCCTGGTGATCTGTCATGTGGAAGCTTGGGTGCAACGTCATCACTCAACGTTGCAAAGCTGAGATTTTTTTATGGTTTTTTTTTACTTGTCCCGTCTCTGGCCGCGAATTAAATGCCCGTGGTTTGCACTGTTGTAAAAATAAGTTTCCTCGTACTTTGCACTTTTTCATTGTGCATCTTGTTGTTGTAAGAAACATTCGAAAGCCGAGCCTCCAGCTATATATATTAATACTACGGCTTCGCCTTCCTCTCTCGATCTAGCACCCACTCAGGAAATTTGATTATCATTACTTATTGTGCATTGGACGCTGTCTCATTGGGATTGAAATGCGGAAAAACGAGACTTTTTATTGTCATACACGCATTTTCAAACAAACGCGAGCGGGGGTTTTATTGCACGTAACTCAGGAGTCAGGTGTCAAAAATGCGATCGCATACAAGGTCTTTCTCATAAACATTTGCTTATTGTAATCTCCAGGTGGCAGGTGTCGTGTTTAATTGTAAGGATCGACTTACAAAAATGTTGTTATGGTTTAAAAATCGATTTACAACCTCTACTTGTTAGCGTATTGTTGATTGTTTTAATATTTCCGCCACTGTATGCAGTCACCAATGGGTGTAAGGAAACTAGTGGATTAGAGGAAGGTGAATGCTATTGGCCAAATTTTAGAGGCCTTAGCAGACTAGCTGTTATGAAAACTTTAAATAACAATTTTAAACCGTTGAATGTCCTTTTTTTCCTGTATGCGTAAAGCTCTGAAGTGAATCATTCGTGCTTTTCTTCTGTGCATCAGCGCTCATATCCATTGATTCGTTAATATAATAGATGCCAGTCGTAGTACTCGCGCAGACTCAACTTTTTTTATCTAAATGATTCCCTTAAGTTATCAGAAACTAGATGCGATTTTGGAGCAAAGGTTCGTTATTTAATATCACATTCACGTAACACCTAATAAAATGATACAGCCGAACAGGTTGTTTAAATATTAATAAATACTCGAACCAACTAATCTTGTTGGTTTCTGCACCAATCTTTTTACCATAGATCTTATCAAATAGTGAAGCAACAGACTTCCTCATTAGTTTTATAAGAGAGGTGTGCTGTGGAAGTGTGTGGTATTCAGCAGATGGTGTACGATTAAGACAAGCAAAGCTTTTAGGGCTGTTTATTTATGAGTAAAGGGTAATGCACTGATAACGTTTATAGACTGAATTTGATGGACGACAGAAGAATGTGCTTTGCACTTTTTTCTGGTCATTAGCATTTAGCTTTCGTTTCTGTTATCACTAGCAAAAGAGACTGGTGGCCCTTCGTTAAAGTATTTTTGCCTACTGAATGAGATAACTGGAAAAAACTTATCAACAATTTATTATTCTTACAGATGCCCCGTGGTGTGGACATTGCAAAGCTTTGGCTGCAGATTATGCTGCTGCCGCAAAGACACTTAAAGGCGAAGGCAGTGATATCCAGTTGGGCAAGGTAGATGCAACCGTGGAAACCCAGCTTGCCGAGCAATTCCAAGTCCGAGGATATCCCACCCTGAAGTTCTTCCGAGAGGGAAAACCCTCAGAATACTCTGGTTAGTAAAGCTCTTGTATTGCAGCTTCCATTTGCATCCAGGAGATTTCTTTCGCCATAACTTAACAAATTCTTCAGGTGGTCGTACTGCTGCCGAAATTGTCAACTGGTTGCAGAAAAAGACTGGTCCACCAGCCAAGTCGATCTCGACTGCCGACGAAGCAAACTCGTTCAAAGACGAGAAGGAAGTCACCGTCTTCGGCTTCTTCAAAGATCCAGAGTCCGCCGATGCCAAAGTGTTCTTGGAGGTCGCGGCTTCCATCGATGACTTCCCGTTTGCCATCACTTCCGACGATGCTGTCTACAAGGCTCTCGAAGTTGAGAAGGATGGAGTCGTCCTCTTCAAAAAGGTACGATTATTTGTTTTTTGATGAATATTTATCCAGGGCGCTTCCGGACCTAGAATTGTTGGGGTAGTCGAATAGGGGCTCGTTTTGTGTATATAAAAAGTGGTGTTCGTTGTTAACACTACTAATGTGCCGCATGCGCTTACTTTTCAGTTCGATGAGGGCAGAAACGACTTCGATGGCGATTACACGGCCGAGAAACTCGGAGCCTTCGTGAAGAGCAACAGCCTGCCATTGGTTGTGGAATTCACTCAAGAAGTGAGTTAATTAGGCTTCCGAGAACCATTTAAGAAACTTAAACCAATGTTGATAATTGCTGACACTCAACTTCCCCGTTTCCCAAATAGAGCGCACAACGTATTTTCGGTGGTGACATTAAGAGCCACACACTTCTTTTCGCGAGCAAGTCCTCCGCCGAATACGAAGAGATATTGAAAAAACTCAAGAGTGTTGCCAATAAATACAAGTCCAAGGTAAGGTTTTTTTAATCTCTGAAACGCTTTCTCGAAATAATGATTACATTTGAACAGACATGATTTTATTTTACTCCACACGCCTCCTCAAATGCTTTTCCTTTTTTCTCCCCCAGCTGATCTTTGTTAGCATCGACACCGATGTCGATGACAACGAGAGGATTTTGGATTTCTTCGGTCTCAAGAAGGAAGAGGCACCTGCGATTCGTCTCATTCGTCTGGATGAAGACATGACCAAATACAAGCCCGAAAACTGTGATTTCTCCGAGGAATGCATTGGCAATTTCATTCAAGCTTACCTCGACGGCAAGCTCAAGGTGCGAACATCTTTAGATTTTTTTCACTTTGCTCGGCTCGCGCTTTGCTCAGAAATATTTATAGGGTTTTGTTCGTTCGCTCGTTTTTCAGCCTCACTTGCTCTCTCAAGTTCTGCCCGATGACTGGGACAAAACTCCAGTAAAGACGTTGGTTAGCACAAACTTCGATGAGGTAGCTTTCGATAAGTCCAAGAACGTTTTAGTAGAGTTCTGTAAGTGGAATCTGCTTTCTTTTTTAAATTATTTTTGTATGGCTGTCGATGTTTAGCTAACGTCAGTTTCATTTATTTCTTTAAAGATGCACCTTGGTGCGGTCACGTAAGTAGTTTCCCCGTTCGGTTCACCCGCTTTAACTTTAGTTTCGCCCTTGCGTTGAATTACATTCGTTTTCCTTCATGCAGTGCAAGCAGCTGGAACCAATATACAACGAATTGGGAGAGAAATTTAAGGATGATCCCTCTGTGCTTATTGCTAAGATGGACGCCACCGCTAACGAGCTGGAACACACCAAAGTACAGAGTTTCCCCACTCTGAAGTTGTACAAGAAGGACAGCAACGAGGTGAGAGCTAGCGAAGAATTTGTCACGAGTGCGTTATCTCGTTTGAGAATGTGACTTGCCTTTTGTGGCATGCTTTGCTCGTAGAATTGGCATTAGAACTTTTGGAAATGAGATTACATTCATTAATACGATTGTTTTCAAAATTAATCTGTAGGGATAGGGGTTACATGTGCGTATACAAGGTTTTGCATTGAAATTTTAAAAAATAACATTTTTTTGGACCGTGAGACCAATCCCAAATTTGTGAGGCAACTTGTAGAAAAATATTGTATTATACATAAGTATTTTTGAACCTCTTAATTTTTTAAGTATCGGTGGAATTCACCATTTCATCGTTACTGTCGCTCGTAGTATATTTGTCCGAAACCCCGATTTTTTCTAAGTAAAAATAGTCCTGAAAATACGGTGATTAGTTTTAATCGATTGGTATGCGTCTCATTAAATTTAAATCACGTTCGTTTTGCTCGTTGCATTTTCCAGTTTGCCGCTGCTTGTCTTTTGAAAATTGCAAAATCCGCAACTTGGCTTTTCTCAAACGCATGAGGGTTTTTCTGCGAATTTCTGCCTTAGATTTATAGCATAATTAACAGTAAAAGTAACTGCATTTTAATTCTAAATCATTCGGGCAAAAAAAAAGACTGAGAAACAAACCCAAATGACGGTCTAATTAACTCGACACGTTTATTTTTGTTGTCCCTTATTTACCTAAATGCTTTTTATTAGTGACCTCGTGCATGAAGTTTTTTTGTTTCACGTTGCTAGTCTTGTTTTCGTTTGTGTGACGTTTGCGCTTTTTGTATCGTTTCGCCCGGCGCAGGTTATTGAGTACGCCGGCGAACGAAATCTGGAAGGGTTGACCAAGTTCTTGGAAACTGGGGGCGAATTTGGACGAGGAGCGGGCGAAGAGGTAAATAACGCTCGATTACTACATTGCTTTTTGTTTTGGGGGGATCCGTTGGAATATAGGTGGTGCCGTTTGAAGGAGAAAGGACTCTGGAAGGGTTGTCGAAGTTCCTGGAGAGTGGCGGCGAAATCAAACCTAAGATGGTGGAGGTGGGCTTAGTTTTTTTAAAACAAATTTGGTTTTAATTCGTTGATTGTACCGCGCCGTTGCGAAACTGTGATGAAATAACGTTAACTTTTCCCTCCCCCGTCTAAGAAGTCTTACGATGTGATACCGGGTGTGGGCTCCACGTATCGATACATTCACTCCATATTGCAATATAAATCAAATTACCGAGATGATGATGTATCGTTAAGTTTTCCCCGCCTATCAAGGCCCCGAACCCGTTAAAGACTTCTTAGCCGGATTCTATCGTAAAGAGGTTTTTCAGATAACAGATCATGTTTAAGAATAGGATAAAATCTGAAATATTTTCATCCCGAATAGTGGGGTCTGCCCGATACTTTTAAATGCATTTTTGTCATTTTAATTGTGCTAAATGTTGACTCGTTTCCTTCGTTCTTGCAGGAAGCCGAAGCTGAGGAAGAGGACGATGAAGATGACCTGAAGAAGGATGAATTATAAAGCGTAGCAAAATAAAAAAAAAAACTCCCTTTAAAGATTTCCTAGGCTGATCAGTGGACAGGTATCCGGTGTCTATGCCGTTAACTAATTCTACCTACAAACCAAAAAAAAATAAAAAAATTACGACGCGCCTGGTTCGTGCGCGTGACTTTGCAAACCCAAACCCCTCGGTCTAAGGAGGGGCTTCGTAACGTGCAATGGATTAATTTTTAATCCGCTTTATTCGATTTACCTTACGTGGGGGACATTCCATGAGTTTCTTAAGGTTTTTTTGTATTCATTTTTTGCCCCATTTTTATTCGGTTAAGGTGTGGGAGAACCCAAATTGTTGGAGACCATGTCTTCCTTTCGTCAGCAACAACCCCTGCCCCTCCACTTTTCTACATTGTGCATTCTTACCCCGCCCAACCCGATTATCACCCACCGCCTCGACATTCGACTGTCAAAAATCCTACCAGTTTTTTTTTTCCGCCCCGTTTTATTGGACCGTCGTTATAATGAAAAAGAATTACGTAAAAATGAGATGTTTTGAATAAAAAAAAGTCAAAAATTCTTTTGTTTTAATTTGAATTTTTTAATAGGGGTTTTTGGAAATTGTTAGTTCATGTTGACTTTCAGGGGATTAGACGTGCGAAAAATACTCGGTAACATCGTTGACAAGTTGGAAAATAAGTCGTCCGATATGCCCTGAAATAGAGAAAATTGTCGTCAAAAGGATACCAAATTTCATAAAACCCAAAGTTTCGAACCACATTAGATCGGAATTTTTATGGCGCTTGCGACTGGACTTACTTTTGGAACGAGAAACTGCACCGTCCGACTTTCGGCACCACCCCAAGACGCCATCTCGATCATGAACCCTTTGACGCATTTGTAAATCAGTTCCGCTCGTTTTAGACACCACGACATCGTCATTTCCTGCACGAAAATATTTCTAGTTTAGGAACATGTTTGCGGGCAGGACCCTCGTGAGAATAGCGTTCATTTTTCTCTTGCCTCTGACATTTCGTGCACTAGGAGAAGCGGCATGGTGACCGTGGTGACGTCGCAAAGGCAAGCCACCTTGAGGACGTTCCTCAGAGCCAGGATGACCGGATGCCGAGAAGAAATATCCGTGGAACGGATGGAGTCGTCCACGACCACGTGGAATACAACATGGACCTCGGCCAGATTGGAATGACGAGTCATGTATACGTCTCCATGACGAAGCATCGACACCTGAGGAGGCTGGATCGAAAACATTTAATTATGTTGGTTTCAAACGTTTTAAGAGGATAACGAAAGATGTTCCCCTTTTGCTAACCTGGCTCTCTCCGCTTTGTTTCAATGCGGCACTCATTATTTCGTTGGTGGACCTCCAGTGTCCCACTTTACCCAAGTGGTCCCTCACCGCTTCCAACTGGTCCTCCAGACCGGGGAAGTGGAATTCGGTAGCCGTTTGGCAAACACGAGCGAAATCTTGAAGAGAACTAAGGAGTTTAGAAAACTGCAAAAAAGTCACGTATGTTAAGGAAATGTCGTGTTTTTACCCCTCTTGATTCCGCTGTAGCTGTTGACCCTACTGTCCACGAGGATTACCAAGCCGCACAAGTTGGTGGAGTAAAGCGACATTGCCGTTTGCAAGCGTTGAGGAACCACGTTTCTAAGAAAATGGGAAGTAGTTTTAAGCCTGGTTCTCACGATGGAACTAATGTCTCGACACCGACTTAGAGACATCAAATAGCACTGAGAAGATTTTGATATTTGACATGTTTAGGAACAAACTAAAAACCCTCGAGAGCTGAATTTAAGGATAACTTTATACAACTCACAGGGAAAATGGCCACGGATATTTCGAACCTCTGTGATTACGTGACACGAGTGCCATCGTGAGTAAACCAGGTTTTCGGGACAACACGGCTGCAGGCTCGTTTGCTACGTGAACACAATTGCTGTTTGTTTGTTTGTTGATCTTTAATGTTGGCCTATTTCTGCAACACGAGGGCTAAACACCAACGCCAGGGGATGAGCCTTCAACACCTACCTGGGA
>JAQGBW010003262.1:0-16819 GCA_034698625.1 Julus scanicus
TAACGGGTGCATGAGGGTCGCTACATGCATTGTTTCAACCTGCCCCATGATCCAACCTGCCCCGGTCTCCCCTACATATGTTAACGATTATGCAATGTTACGAAAGCTCTAATTTAATCCATTATACACTGCGAGTCATAAAAAAGTAGAATCCAATAAAAAAAGTCACAACTTCGTTAGAAATGCTTCGATTTAAATGAAATTTGCCACTTACACAAAACAAAAGTGTAGGAACAAATACTTCTTCTGGACATGCGGCAAATCTCGGATTTTTTCATTTTTAACCAAGACCGCTCACCATGCTCGAGAAACAATTGAACTGCTTGAACAATTGAAACGACTGGCCACCAAATAGTTCAGACTTGAATCCGGTGGACTCAAAATTTGAGGAATTCTCCGGGAAAAGGTTTATAAATCGAAGATTAATAATATCGAAGACTTGAAACAACAAATTAAGAAAACTTGGATTGAACTCGACCAGCGTATAATCGATTTGTCAATCAAAGAATGGCGCGTTAGACTCTGGGCTTTTGTAAAGGCCACTGAAGAACATATTGAGCCCATTTTATAATTTATTTTTGATCCTACACCATTGTTCTATAAGTGCCAGATTTTATTTAAATCGAAGCATTTTTCACAAAGTTATGATTTTTTTTATTGGGTTCTACGTTTTTATGACTCACAACGTAGTATTAAAAACCAATGTAATGTACACGTTATCTCACTGTAAAAAAGCAACAATTTTCGATTCCTGTTTAATTAGCTGCATGTGATTCAACAATGTATGTGCGTGATGCCATCTTTCTATAGGGCTTTAAAAGCGATGTAGGGGCTTCTTTTACAGCTTGATTAAAACTACTTAAGAGAGAGGGTGGCTAGATAGAGAATCCTTACAAAGTTGACTAAGCTATTATTATCCTCATATATTATTAAAGCTCAGCAAAGGCTAGAATAGTACTGTATATTGTTTATTATCTTATAGGAAAAACATCCAGGTTTTGGTAGCCAGCATTGGAATTACTAGTTAAAATATCTAAAAATCAGAATGCTTTCTCAGAAATCTATTATTGAAAACCCACCTTGTAAAAAACAATTTTTGTATTTCTTTATAAACAAGAAAACATTTTTTTCAGCTGATTCTAGACAGCATCTTAAATGAACAGGTCAGAAATGGTGCTTATTTTTACAAATTAAAACTGCAATATCTCAAATACTTGGCATAATCCATACCGTATTAATTGTATTTCTCAATGTCCTTTTAATATTGCGTGAAACATAAGTTGTTTCCAAAGATCGAATAAAGGGAATATCCATTTTAACAGGATTATTTGCACACGTGTGGCTTTAGCATTGGCTGCCTTTGCTAATTTAATCAATGCTTTGTTGCTACGCCTATATATCTGCTTTAAATGCTCAGCCGTTTTGTCTTCGTACACACATGCCTTTCTGTATAATTAACAAAACCGTCTTAACGTAGATTTGACTTTTTACATATATATATATATATATATATATATATATATATATATACAGCGGCCAATGTGTTGCTAACAACATCGCACTACTGTTGTTGCTGCTGCTGCAAATTTAATATTAGAAGAGTAAGCTGTTTTATGCATCTAATTGGCTCGCCACGCTTTGCCTTTGTTAGCTTTTGCTTACATAATATAAAATAAACCTTTGTGTGTCCTATTTATTTGTTTTGATCTGCTACAGTATCATCGCATAATTCACAATAATTGCCTCCACACCAGCAATTTGTTTCTGGATAATTGTGCTTGCTTTGTGTTTTAGTGCATTTTTTTTATTTTTATTTTATGAATCTATACCTACACATTTAAAAGGAACCAGCAACCACTTTGAACTTTCCTAAATGGATCGATTTGTAAAGACCTACTTGCCTCCTTGTTTAATAGATAATTGGGTGTTATCCAAATTCCTTGTTATTTGCCCTATTATTTCTCCAACCAACAGCCATTTTTAAGCTTTCGTAAGCGGCCATTCAAAAAGAACGTCCTCAAGAGGTGGTCACCGTGGTGGGGGAGGTCTGTTGGCATGTGGACAGGAAAGAGAGGGGAATGCCATTATGGACGTCCACTAATGATGGTACTTTTATGTTTTTCTATTTAATTGAGTTTTAAAGATCAGTGAAAGGAAAAATGGACACAAGAAGAAATGTGTCCCCAGCCCTAAATTTACTTGAATTTTTAAGACCTAAGGAAAGTCGGGAATTAGGCATAACTTTGGGATAATCAGCAATTTTATGCTAGAATTACCCTTAGAGGTCAGGAAATTTCCGTTAATCAGAAAAATCTGCAAAAATATCGTGGAATTGGTTTCGAGGCGGGTGCTTGGAAATTTATAAGATGGGCCTTTGTATGCTCCAACAATTCTTCTGGACACCCTACTTTTCAAAATAAAATGAAGGACGTACAAAAGAGTGTCTGTGCTAAAATGGACACCGTGCAGACAAAGGTTAGGAGTGGGAAGGTCTATTTTTGAAGGAATTTCGGGGACGTCTTTTTTTGAAGGCCCCTAAAGTTTTTATGAATTGGGGCAACTTTGGGCGATCAAAAGGATAACAGAACTGGAATTCCATTGTTACTTTTATTTATTGCTATGTTTATGAATTCGGATGTTTGAACATTTGAGGAAACTATGATGTCGATAAATGAAGATTCCAAAAGTAGAGCAAGTCAACCTAACGATTGTTCTTGAATACTCGTACGTACATTTTTTCCACTAAAAATGGCGAACTTTATGTGGTAACTGGGCTATGAGAACAAAACTGTGAACCACTGTCCTGACGTCATACAATGATAAATGCCCGTTCAGCGATGCGATAAATTTTCGAGTTTTTCAATTTATAAAAATAGGAGAATTGTTATTGCCAATGCTGTTATGTTGCCAGAATTTTTTTTTTTTTTTTTTTTTTTTGGAGTACCGATAATGCTGAGTTTGCAATTTCTTCGTATCTGACCATTCCTGATTTTTGAGAAAAAATTAAAAATAAATATCAGAAAAGCTGTGTTCGGGTTTAATTTCAGAAATAAATTCGTTCTTGTTATTTTATTACAATTTCCATTGGATTATTTGTCTATGCGCCAAAGATGCTAGGTGGAAGCCAGTTACCCCAGTCCTCCGCTTCTATTCATAGGCAGGAAAGGTTAGCCAAAATTTAAGGACATTCTTTAAAAAAATTATGTTTTACAGTCGAAAACCACTCAAAATAACCTTTTGTTAATCTCTTCAATATACGAGTATTGTTACTATATAACAATGTTAACATTATGGAAACACGTTTTCTGCGTGATTTAATGTCTAACATTCTTTTAAAAAAATGTTGAACAGTTGAACGGAATAACGTTTTATTAACAATACGTTTTTCTGTGTTTGGTCGCGAACGATATTTAAACTTAATTCATAGGGGTGGATCTTGGAATATTTAGTGATGGAATGTCCTAAAAATGGCATAGTCTACAGCGTTAGTTTTAGCATTTGGTGGCATCCAATGAAAACATTTCTGGCAGTGCACGAATAAAGACAGCAAAATAAATCATCATCAACTATCCAACTTCGCATGCATATATAAAGATATCACGTGTTTATTGTTTTGTAAGAAGTATTCCCATTAGAAGTGTAAAAAAGGCAAGCAACGTGAAAATGATTGAATGTGATAATAAAAAGGCTCGAGTCTATTAACAGTTCTTTAGGTCGAGATAGGAATTCAGTTGAAATTGCTCGTTCTTAGAGCGAGTTGTCTGATGCTCATCAATCAAACTGGATGGTATACAAAATGTCAGGAATTAAAATAGGATGGTTTGGGTATTCTGGTTCCTTTCAAGATGAGGAAGAGTTCCAGATCCATAGAAAAGCAAAGAGAAAAAAATGAACTCAGGTTCATTTAACATGGTAAAATGGATAACGTGAGGGCTATTACGTTTAATGATGCATATTGTAATGAGCGAAAGATCTCTAATTAAGCAGAAACCTGCGATTGGCTTATCTCTATCATTACATCAATTGGATTTTCAGACCTTCGAAAGACTTGTTCGAAAAAACAACAAACCCTACAAGCAAATAGTCTTAACAAAGTAGATCAGCATATCGACTGCTTCCAAAGTTCATACATGCATTTCGACGCCATGTGCAAAGACCAGTTCAACAGCTACTTAAGCATACTATTGCATTTTTCAAACATGTTTTTAACTCAAAACAAGCTTCAAAATATTAATTTATAATTACAAATATAGAGGCATCATTCTAAGAATACCATCTAAAGATAATATTAAGACAAGTGGTTAGCTATTCTAATGTTGAAAATGCTATTGAGGTGCAGTTTCAATAGAATATGCATTTTAGAGAAGAAAAATGTACTAGTATCATAACAGTGTGACAAAGTATTCTAGTGGATATTATCTGTGAAACTTTTACTTTTAAAAGTTTCGTCGCCATTTTAATGTGACCAACTCTCCAATACGTAGTTGGACGCTTTATGACTGTCTGTGAAAAACGTATTTATAATCCAAGCAATGTCCACTTGTCGTCGAAACTCCTTCATGAAATACAGGGCTTATAGTAAGAACAAAAACGCGAAATAATAGACTTTTTATGGCATCTGCGGCATTATAAAGCATTCGTATGTCTGCCTTATAAGCCCAAAAGGTCGTCAGTTCGCGAACGACTGTGATTCGAACATTCATGACATAGACTATCCCTAAATCTTATTCCAGACAATGTCAAAACTTAGTCAAACAAAGTTTCGTTTATTCATTCATATAAAAAAGCATTATTTCCATGTCTTAAGTTATTTCGTGAGCCTTGGTCTCTCTGATATCAGCTTGCAAAATACGAACCATGTTCAAATTTTGAGAGCAGGCAGCAGTTGAGAGCTAGGCCAAAAAAATAACAAAAAACGCCCTGGTGATGGCCTTTCCCTGCTTATATTTAGGGTTTTTTTAATGTTTAGAGCTAAGTTTGGGGAATTTTGTGCAAAACGAGATGTGACGAGTTAATAATGCGTTTTAAAACATGTTACCATGCTTAGAACATGCAGGTGTTATTTACAATCTATGTCACTATAGTTATTACACGAAACATGTATCGTTCAGTACAACTTGTATTTTTCTTTTCTATCACATTTCATAGCTACAATAGCGTCATGAAAGATGAAAGAGTGACGTGTCCCACTTATATCTCCATGTGATAATTAGGCAACCTAGATATGCCACGTCAAGTCCCATAAAATCATCGTTGTCCACGTTAAGTGTCTGACGATCTTCGTATCAGGATCAATGACTTATGATCCACTCGTCATTTTTGCTAATGTGTTTTATGATAATATTCTAGTTTATGTGTTTAGCACGAATGTTATCAGCAATTGCCGTCATTCAGGCACAGAACATGTAATTTCCGAAAGTATCGCAAAAATGCATCTTACCAACTTGTATAAAGCCAGCTTTCCGATTAGGTGCAATAAACACAAAGGATGTTTCCATTCTACTAATTTATCTTGATCGAGAAACATTTTATTCCGAGGTTAATTGAACTTCGAATCTAGATGGAGTTTATTTTGTCTTTCTTAGTTGCTATTTTTTAACTCCTTGGCTTTTTTCCACATCTTTGTTGACTCATCTTCAATTACAGTGACTTTATAGCCAATACGAGTGCTTAACCTTTAGCAAGTTGAAGTATTTACGCAAAATTTGGCACATGTGAAAAGAGGGGAAACTTTTGCCGTTCTACTGGAAATAATAGGGGGAAAGTCATAAACGTTAAGTGGAGTGAAAATGAAAAATTGCAAAAAAAAGCTGATAAATGTGTTTTTATAACATGTACCGCCCCATGGGCGGACAATATATGGTCTTCCAAGCCACAGACACACCAGACATGACATACAGTTGATCTTATCGTAAATGTCCTTATATACGTACACCATTGTTCATTGTTGGAAAAATATTCTGTGTTTGACTATATCAAGATATTCCAAAAGTATAGGCTGATGGGATGACTTCGTGTTAGATTTGCATGAATATGAAAACAGCTTTCAATGAGTAATGGTCATATGGTCATCTGGGACTATCTTGTCTATATATGAAAACGAACTTGTAATGCATGCTATTGTTCATTCAAGTATTTTTAGGCTTCAATTCAATTAACCGGAATTTGAAGCCACCGTTTTCAACTTGCATATCATTTCATATAAAGGAATTCTTTGGATTAATTCCGACGATAGAAAAATCCATATGCTATGTTGAAAAATTCATCTTTTCATGGTTCATTTGACTTATAGTATGTATTCACAATGGGAAGTTTCCACTCGAAAAGACGAGAATAAACCAGATATTTAAATTAAATGCTTATAATTGCATTTCGTCTTTATATTTCTATTACGAGAAACTTTTATATTCAAACAATTTATCCAATTTCACGGTAACACATTCTTTTAGAAATTTTTCGCACTAAAAATCTTGGCAAAGCTTTGTTTTCGAACAATGAAGAAGTCGGTAGAAATTTGATAGACCAAAACCCCTGGCAAAATATGCATTTGCTGAATGAATAATAAGTCAAGTATTAACGTTGGACATTATCATTTCATGTCTATTGCCTCTGTTGAAATGGAAATAGATTTACATATACGAGCGTATACGATGATTTAATGTTGTCTATAGAAGGCTTAACATATTGATTTTTATAAACATGTAAATCTTTTTATAATAAAACAGCCAGTTTGTATCGCAACATCTGTGCGTTTTTAATAAGGAAACTACTCGTAGTATTTTTTCGAAAATCGAAACAGACGTCAAGAATTATAATATGAACAGTAAAATACTAAGTTTTGCAATAAATTATATTCATTAACAATAACTGACTGTATAAGAATATTATGTAGTTATTCTCAGGCAATTTAGAAAAACTTTTGCGTTTAATAGAAATTGAAATACTAATTGTGTATAAATTTTTCACTACAATTTGTACAGTATTAATAGAAGTTTAAAACATGTAGGGCATGTTAAAGCATGTAGGGCCATATATATATATATATATATATATATATATATATATATATATATACATATCTGTCTCCTATTATCAACATACAATTAACTTATTTTGAATTAAGCTTTAAGCAATTCTGCGTATATATATAGTATACGAAAAGTTCAAGAGTCAGTATACTGACTCTTGAAGTTGTAATTAGGTTATTTTTGTGTGGGTTCTTCTACCATTTTTATTTCTTTTTTTCTGACAGTTGGTAAGAGCGTGTATGTGCCCACATAGTAAAGAACGACAAAACCCCAAGCACGTAACAAGAGTAACCGAACAATTTTCAAATCATGTAAACAAGCAGACAAATGCTATTTCAAGCAACCAATTACAATGCCAATTGCATTTACGCATTTTTACACTCCTAAACCTGGTTGTATAGTACTCGTAATCCTGCCATTTCTCCTCGAATACTTCTAGCAGAAGTGTATTCAACCATCTGACTCTTCTACGCTGTTTTATTTCTGTTTTTTCTTGTCATACAACAAACAAGATTGTTCGTGAATAAACACATTTGTTACAGAAAATTCAAAATCAAAGCTTCAATGAATGGTTATATAATTGATGTATTCAATTTTATAACTGTTTTAGGTAATGTATTCCAGCTTTAATGTCACGATTGCTTTTTATCTTATCGATTTTTATTTCGTTTACAATTTTCAGATTCTGTTTTAACTAATGAGATTTTGTCGATTTGTTACATGAAATCAGATACTATAAAATTATTCAAAATGTCTATTTTATAACTGAAGCACGTTTATGTAAGATATACTGCCATTTGATGAAGAACAATTTTTGGTAGCATCTTCAACTCATACATTTAAACTAAGCTGGGAAATGAATTTATGTAAATCAAAAATATTCCGAATCTATTATATTGTAAGTTACAGCATTTTTATTCGGCTCTATTCAAACAAAGAAAGGGTTGTATATATTGTATAAATCGTTTTAATATACGGATGAGTGCTTGTTGAGGATGTTAGAATACATAACTTAAGTTTTCCTCAATAGCTGTACAATAACACTCGTAGGTCATTTCTCAAAAAATCGTTATCAAAGAAAAGTACAGATTTGGTCAGATTCATAAAGCGCCCTTTTCTTACTCAAGTTAGTAAAAAAATGAAATAAGATTGATTAGTTTATGCCCATTTCAGTAGATGTTACGAGTTTTTTTAAGCTATACTTATCTCATGTTGTCATATAGTGTATAATATACATGTTTAATCGATATATATATATATATATTATCTCGTATACATTATACTTGTTTGGTGTTGCATTCGTAATAGTGCTTTCTCTTTAAAGATAATTGAACAAACAAAAGATGAGTAAAAAAACCGAATAGATTGTCATAGAGCTCCAAAGGCAACATCATCATAAAAGCCTGCATTTATCCAAATATTAGAGGTTACATGTCTCCCAAATGCTGAACAAATTATGGATAATGATGGGAATAAGCCAAAAGCAGGCCCTTTTTTAGCTGGATCGATATATACAGTCGACCAAATCGTACATAGAAGAGAAAGCTAATTATAAGTCACGTTGAATTCCTTTGGGTTTTTCTCGAAGATCAATGCTTTGATTTTACCTTTTGTCTTTGCACTAATGCACAAAAAACGTATGCCTGTTTGACTATGCAGATACGCATTAACATTAATGAATACAAGGCACTATCTTAACATCCATGTAGGCACGGAACGAAGAAACGGAATTTTTGTGATAGTTTAGTAAGATAAGCATAGTCTCTACTGCCATGTTCCAAGGCATTTATCTAAGCCAAAGATGGTTTACTCACTGCTAATATTATGAAAAGGCCAAAAAAAAGCACGATTCTTTATTTAACCCTTAATGCTTAATGAAGCTACTTTGTTTTAAACGACATGTTTAAAAGCTATTTCAAACATTGATTGTGTTCTATAAATTTTAACTGCGCTGAGTAAACGATGTAATTCTTGTTGATGTAATACCAAAGATAAATATACTCGGAAATACGTTGCATAAACTAAACCAAAACATATTTATGGAATAGTTATATAGCCAAACGGTCTGTTTTTTATTACATTCTTGAGGACATGATGTGCAAGTCCCGCTTTATTTTAACTAGACTAATATAAATCTAATATAAAACTAGACTAATTTAAATTTAGCACAATGGAAACGCTTATTTCTTATATTCAATGAAACCGTTTAGGTGCCAAATGGTCTCAAATGGAAATAAATCAAGCCCTGAAAGTGGCTTTATAATAAAACTGGTCTATTATACTCTTGCCCTTTGAAATGAAATTTGCAAACTCGTGTAGTTTGATAAACGGTTTGTTTTAATTTTATACGAGTATTTAAAGTTATAGAAGAATTATAAAACCCATAAAGGTGTATAAATAAAGCTATACAAAATATCATTATGTGTATATAATGGTTGTGAAATATTTGAAAAGCATGTTTTCCAATGTAGGCATACACAATGGAATTCAAGTTGCGAGTGGATATCATTTGGAATCTGCAAAAGCTACCAATTTGAAGTTAGCCAAAATGGCTTCAACAAATTATATCATTCTGCACCACCTATAGTGGCTGGATACTGGACGCTGCGTGGGCCCATTGTATACACTTCAGCCCCATGAAGCCACGACATCCTAGTTGAGTTTACGTGAATACAGAATTCCCATGAGACGGATTCGCTGTTTACCATTTTGAGCCAGCTGATAATTTGAATTGCATTCAAAATCGGATTTTAAAGGTTGAAGTAGGGAGGGAGGGACCGTTAGTTAGGATCGAGATAAACACGAAAGTCCACTGATCGATTAATGCGTTCTCTGACCACACGCCACAAACTGTAATTGCCAGTAGTTCAAATCACGTTAAAAGCAGTTTTAAGCCTTGGTTCCCAGATTAGATAGCGTCAGCAACAGTCGTTAAATTAAAACTTTGATCCTCGTACCTTTTGGATGGTCAGCGCGTAAACCATTTGAAAAAGCAACGTTGTTTTTGGGCAGTGGGACAATGATGATAGACATCTCATCGCAACAACTTTGTGGATAACTGGCAAAACTTATGTCTGTGATGTTGCCTCGGTTGCCAAGTTTTTATCACTGCTCGGGCCATCATAAAAGCGAAACCCGTAAATAGATATTTCGTTTTGAGTTTTATTGTTCAGCATCAAAGTGTTGAAGAAGAAGATCGTCATCACTGCGAGGCACAAATGCGAGATGGGTCGTAAAAATGTGGACTACGCGGGCTACCTTTTGCATAAAACCTATAAGGATGTGGGCTGAATTGCCCATTTTATGAATTGGACAAGGAAGAAGGCCTCATCTGATCAAATAACACCTAAAGGCCCGAATGCAATTGAGATCTGCAGAAAATGAGTGAGGAGGGGCCAAGAAGGGGGCCGACGAACAAATGGCCCGGTTTTACAGTAAATCTGTGTCTTTCAAAAGATAGCGAGAGTGGAGGTAGCTAGGCCCCAGAGACTCATCGCAACCAACATTGGATGTAATCACTGGGGTTTAGTGGTTCATGGTGCTATCAGAAATGAACACCATCAGCAACGTGGCAAAAGCGAAATTGCTGTTTGAATATTCGGCACAAATTGTTGTTCTTATCAGCAATTAAAAGGGAAAAGGAGAAAATGATTGGGAAGAAAACAATTTCGTCCAAATGAGTCTTAACAATGGTTAAGACCTTGAGCATTCGGAAAGCCAGTGGATAATATGCTTGCCTTTGGTGGCTCACCTGGGACCACCTCTAAAACTGCCGGACTCTTCACTTTTTCATTTGGCAGTTGAGCAAATGGATTTTAGTGGATACTACACCGTGACTCCGATGGCTCTTCAGAGAGCTTTTAATGGACGCAGATTCTTAGTCCAAATAATCTATTATTCAAAGAGATAATCCTGTAGTCAAGAAACTTTGGGGCTTTTTTTGTTCGTTTTTTTTGTTTACTTGTTTGTCAACGTGGATTTCACTTACAAATGTTATGCACATGCATCAAACAAGATAGAAAAGGGTTTTTAAAACCGTATTAGGCTTAACATTTTCAGTCAGAATTTTAAAACGTTAAAACTATCAATAAGTAATTAAAAGCACTCCAGATATTTTGTACAAAAATGATTTTCTTTTCATTTGGAATGCATTCTAAATTACATGTTTACAAAAATATTAACATAAAAATTTTCTCACGTTGGCGTTACAAAAACGGTTTAATTTCGCTAAAACAACCTCTTTAAAATTTTGCAAGTATTAAATACTGACATGATATGATTAATACGTTGTTTTTGTTTCAAGACCTCAAATTGGAATACAAGGAAAGTGTAGAGTAATTGGAACTTTTCGTAGATGAAAGATAGTGTTGTTCTAAGAGATTAACCTGATTAAGGATTTTTATTTTACACACATACTGGCCTTATAATAACAAACTTAACGAGCACAAAATAGCGATCTCATGCAACATGGCAACGTGACACCTATACGTAGCACCCTACGAATGAACAACACTAAGAAATCATCACAATTAATAACAAAAGTAGAAACAGAATCTGTATAACTGACCTATTTCTTGTGAACAAGAATCTGTTCATATGCCTTAAGATGAATTTCAGATTTTCTTTTTCCAAATGGACAATCTGCTTGCCAAAACGCCTTTGTAAAATGCGATTATTACGTGCCAGCCAACAAAAAGCAAAAACATGAAACGTGTTTTAACTTTACATTTAACATGTCAAAGTTATCATCCTGTCGTTTGCTAATATTATTTGAAGTTTGCATGCATACTATTGGTTATCGACTATTCAAGTTAGTGCTTGCATGAACTTGACCAGTTAATCATTCATGTGTCCCAGATACGTATACTGGCCTAATGCCCTGGTATACACGAAACCTAGATGAAAATGATTCAATTTGAGTCGTTGCATCTCCTTGGTTTCGTTGCGTGTCCAGTTTTGTGTAGCCCGCATGTGGTGCTCTGCTAATTGCAGATGAAACGCTCACTTTTACGATTTAATTAAGGCTGTATTTTTGTTTATTTCGCAGATAGTGACGATGCTGCTGGCTTAAAGGTAGTAAAACTGCCAGAAAATCTGGAAAGTGTCCCTAAAGCGGAACATTTTCCTACCCAACGACACCGATGGAACACAAATGAGGTAATAAATCCAATTTTTATTAATTCAAATGCACGCTTTTGGTGCCAAATTTCCAAACTGGCCAATACGTTCAGCATTGTATTTTACCAGGACAACATTATAGGGTCGTTTTAACCAACTTAATTGTCCATTTGCCTTACAAAATGAACCAGTCTGCGATACTCTTCTTCTCTTTGCTCTTCTTTTTTCTTCTGAAATCTGACCCATTTACATGGCTTATCAGCGGCCTTATTTCAAACCTAGTTTTTATTCTATATTCAGTGTGAGCATTTTAAATTTATCTAATTTTTTACGATGTCTGCCTATGAATTTTATGAAATTCATAGAACAAATGCTTCAACGATAACGAAATGTTGGCTCTGCAGAATTTCCCTTACTTGTGTACAGAAAGCACATTGTCGCCATATTAAACTGCAGGTATCATGCTAATTCTCTCAAAGCAGCTGCGTATATGAAACTTTGAAAGTTTTCATTACAAGCCATTCGAAACATTAAAAGCTTTCTTAAGTCTATAATGATGAAATTTGTAAATTTTGCAAAATAACACTATCGTTAATGATCATTACAACAGAATGGTGAGATCCACCATTATTCAAACAATATTTTTCTGCATACATGAATTTACATATCCACAACTCTGTTTCCAGATTTCGAAAAATAATTTGTTACTTGCTTGTTTACCAAACATGCCATTAAGTTAGTTATACGCCAGTCTCACATTTTATAAGAGAGAGTTTCAGCAAAACTAACTTTTGCATGTCATAAAACAGAAACCATTAAAAAGGATGTTGTCGAGATCGTCCCAAAGCCTTCATTAAATTTTCTGAGCCAAAACAGCATTTAAATTTGGCTCATTTCCGACTTTATTTTAAACATACTTCGCTGTTATTATAATGAAAATTTTACGTACACATTTACATAAAGTTCTATTAGAAGATATCGCGTTTCTATTAAAATAAACATACATAATGCTTCGATTTTTTGGAGAGGAAAAAATAATCGATGTACAAAGTTCATATACGTTTTCTGAAAAAAACTTAGATCTTGGCTCTACAAACACACGCTTCAAGCAACCCAGGATATATATTACAAATAAAAACTCGAAATGGTTAGCATATTGGATCCCCGAGCAACCTTTATTATTTTTATGAATATAACCTCGCATGCTTTAAGACAATAAAGGTCCGGTATAATGGAAACAGTATGGACTATCTAGAGTGCATCAGTATAGGCTTATTTCCCTTATGTATGGGGAATTGTAAATAAGAATGAGGGCTTGGAAAGTCACCATTTGCATATGCTAAATACAATTTATTGCTTTTTGCTTTCATCGCTTTAAACGATAAATTGTACATACGCTCCTATAGTAATGTAGGCAATATACAGGGTGCCCTGAAGATTCCATATTTTATGAATATTGAAACTAAACTTGTGTGTTTACTACTTATGAAAACTCTGCAGGCTGTTTTCAGAATGAAATTCTGGTTAAAAACCTCTGGCAAAACTTTGAACAAATGTTGTAGATTCAAAGTTTGTTTAATGTTATTTGGCTTTTGTTTAATTATCGTCGCCTTATCCAGCTCAGGCTGATTTAATCGTAATGTTTGTATTAATTATAAACGGATACGTGGCTAAGAGCTCTCGGGGACGCAAGGAGGAAAAGTAAACGATTGATTAATCGGGCATTAACGACCAATTTCATGCAAGAGGCCTAGAGCAAGCTGTTGCCTGTGCCATGCCTTCATGCAGAGGGTCTGAAAGTACGCTAATTATATTATCACCAAGTATTGTAATTAATTAGCATCACGGAGATCAACATTTGAAGTAGCCAAGATAAAATTTCCAGACTAATTGCAAAAATGAGTAGGACGTGGAGCGATGTAGATACACTAGGCGAAAACACAATAAAAGCTCTGTTATAATCTCGACTTATAATCTCCCACACTTGCAAATAATAAATTCACTCTTGGTTATTTGATATTGCTTTCGTAGTCACGTCGTGTTTTAATTGTCAAAATGTTTGGAGGCAATTTCACCAGTACTCGACGATTGTGAAATGGAAAGTGTTCATAATGGATTAATCCGAACTCGATTATGGCATTAGAAAACATACACACACAAAAACTTAACATTTAAACCAAACCACACCGTGTTGATCGATTATATTTAACAGAACTTGTTGAAGGTAATGCCCTATTCCCACCCAATGAAAACGCACGGATTTCTGTCTGCTAGCGGAAGATTTTACGCTGCGCAGTGTTGTTATCGTACCTTTCCGCTGAGCAGAAACCCACGCTGCTAAAACATCTTTCACAGTCAAATATATTTAACACCCAGCGGAACGAGGGCAAAAACACGTGTCCTAAAATCTTGATGTTAAGTTTCATTAAATTAAATGAAAAAACTCATTAAATTTGAAAAAATTAACGTAAATGTAAAATATGAAAGATAGTGAATGGGTGGGGAAAGAGCATATTTCATTAAAACCCCTCATGTACTACACTCACCTTATGTAAACTCGGCTGCTAACTCACGATTTTTGGGTTTGTGCATGCGCACTAGTTGTGCGCTCAGCGCACAATATCGCTTGCTAAGTTTGTTTGGCATGCCAAACATACAGCACACATCGGAGCGGAGAAAAGTGAGTTCGGAAAGTGAGTCTAGTGTGTGAGGGGCTTAATTGTTGTCATGCTAGTATTTCTGTTTTCGGATATTATGTCTGATGAGAATGCACGAAATGGTCATTAACCGATGTTGCACCATCTGCTGGTGACGTTTCGGCCTACTTTCCGAACGTTTTGAGTTTAAAAGCTTTTTGAGTTTAAAAGTGTGTGCCTTGAGTTGAGAAAAATAAAATAGTTTAAAAAAATCGCTGATCAGATGTATAATGCATCGAGTATACTAGAAAAATCACGATCTGTTGAGCTTAGGTTATTTAATAAAGTTTGGTTGCAATCATATATGGTTTTTTAACAACAAAAAGCTAATAAAGTTCCATATAGGTTGTGTATACAGCTATACAAATCAAATAAACCATGTGTTGCAAAACAAATAAAAACGATTGAACAAAAAGTCTATTTGCAAGGAGAAATAAATTAAGATTCGAATCGTAGGAGTATAAATAAAAATACGGAACTTAACTTAATAAAACTTGAAGAATAAAGAATAATGTTATGTCAAAATTAACCAAACAAAAATCAAATAAGAAAGAAAATCATTGTGGATTTTATGGAAGAGAATACACTCAACCAACAATAAATAGGAAGTTAATATTTTGTTTTTCAAAAATAGCTCTAAAACATTACAAACATTCCTCGAACATACAAGAGCTATATTTTTTATTTAAAGTATAAATTGTTTTTCAGTAAAAATACGTGTTGGTCTCCTTTAATTTCAACTCGCTTTAGTTTCTCTCCGGTTTCTACTAAAATTTGTGATTCATAGATAAAATTGCACGCTTACGGTGCTTTTTTTTTCACAAATTGCCAATACTTTTCGTCTCTTCCATCCATGCAATAGTTCACAGATAATTGAAATTACGACGAGTATACATGTATGTGAAAGAAGAAAAAAATCAGGTATCGAAAAAAATCTATCGACTCATGCCTTTGCTGGCTTCTAATAACATAAGTTGAAAGATTTTTTTTTTGGATTTTTTGCTGATCTTGCTGATGACACTCGCTAGAGGAGACTTCCTTTAGATAGATGTTTGTATCATTAGTAGTAGAGTTCGAACAAAAATTCCCTTCGTAAGGATCTGGGGTGAAGAGGTTGAATACACCACAGGCGCAATCTGCAATCTCATTGTAGCATTTGTATTCATTAGGTTTGTTCATAAGATACTTCCTTCTCCAGATTTCTTCATGACATCAACAATGAAAGGTAAAAAAAGCCCATCTGAACAGCTTAAACCATCTCTGGAATCGATTAAATACGAAGAGATACGACGCTGAAGAAACTCGATTCGTAGAAATCAGATCATGTTTTTTGGTAAAAATATCAGCTTTCTCATAGCAACAACCAAGCTATTTCAGGATCATGATGCAAAATCAAGCGTGGCCTTCCTTACCTTCAGGTTGTTGAACGCTTTTTTTTTTGCAATCTTAAATCGAGACTAAGCCAAATTAAGTCAGATAATCCAAAGTGTTTTTCCCTATGGCATTTATTGCTGACACTTCACTGAGAATATCAGACTTCATATGACTCCACACTGAATTTCGGTGTCATCTATATTTTGTTTCAACGAATAGAGGCGCAACGTTATATTCAATGGAGATGTGTGGACTTGTAAATGTCATATGTACCCGCATATGAGCATTTCAAATGGCCATATATGGGCTGTTCTTAGAATTTCAGTTTTCATATATTGACCACGAAAGCAATAGGAATGGTCTACATACAGCCTGAAACTGAGATTATTGGGAAAACTTTGAACTTTGAAACTTTGAATATAATCATCCAGTATGTTCCAATATGTTCAATTTCTTGTCAAGCCATATACAGAATAAATAATAATAATAATAATAATAATAATTTAATTGATCTCGTAAGAAGAAAAACAACGATCACAATTCGTAAAAGCTCAAAGAGCACAAATCCTTGGATTACAAAATAGATAAAATATACAAGAACAC
>JAQGBW010003263.1:0-16815 GCA_034698625.1 Julus scanicus
AGGTGCCGTAATGGCTTCATATCCTGCTACTACGTGTAGTGCGCTGTGAGGTACGCAGAAGGAAGTGCTAGGACTCTCGATCATACGAGCCTTGCCGAAGAGGTGGTTGTGTGATAAACGAAGAACTGAACTGTCCTTGTCGAAGAAGTGGTCGGGTGGCAAAAAAAGACCTTGAAGAAGAACCAAACGCTGAAGCATATTTGCTGAAGAGACGATCAGGTGGTTGTTGATCTAAGATCTAGTCGAAGAGATGACCGGGCGGAAAAGAAAGACCTTGTTGAAGAAACTAACCAAGTTCTTGCCAGAAGACGCAGTCTCTGCCGTCGAGAATGTTGGACTTTCTAGTCACAGCTGCGCATAAAAAGAAAGTTCAACAGGAGCAGGGTCAATTCGCCATGTTTGTTTTGTCATCCATCAGTGATTTTGTGGTACCGACAATGTTTCCCCGAAGCGACCCTATTGACGAGGGGGATCCACACGACATTCCAAAGTCGAACGCCACGTTTAATCGAATGTGCTACTTAATGAGTTACTTATTGTAATCAGTGTCATGTGAAAGGAGGGACTACATGATATTTGCCATTGTCATCCTGTCAAATTGTGGCAAAGCCAAAGAGGGCTTCTGTTGTCACTGGGCTTAATTCTACATTTGGATTTCCATTGAGCTGGTCATAAAGCAAATGCTGCAAATTGTTGTTTTTTTACATTTGCAATTGTTTGTTGTATGGCCTTACAGATCTTGTTGAACTAGTCATAGCCCTACATAACAAAGACAACATGGCTTTGCCCCTAAAATTGTTGATACGAATACAAAAATTTTTTTTTAACTTAACCAAAATCTCTATAGGATAGTTCACAACAAAGGAATGCCTGGATTATTGTGATGCAAGGTGTTAAACCTATAACTGCTCGAAAGTAACTTTGGATTCATTAGGTTTCTAGAGTTACTATGATAAGTGTCGCTAACGGCAATGAGAATTTCTTTAAGTTTCTATATACTTTGCATCGTGCCGAGAAAATCTTGGTGGAATGATGTGTCAATGTGATTCGGCAGTTGGGCATTTTCTTATCGTTTGTGAACTAACCTTCGAGCGCATCGCTAATTATTGAAAACCAAAGGATCAACATCATGCCTGGTTTCTACCTGGGTTAAAATTTCAGATGTAACCTCAGAGATAAATTGCTACATGCGTGAGACTTTTTCCACATTTTTTAAGTATGTGCAACCCTCATTGCGGGAAAGTAAGTCTGTTAGTGGTGATAATACACTCAACCTTTGGCAATGGACCAAAGGTCCATGGAGGAAAATAGTTCTTGTTAATGGCGATTATCTTGGAAGTCATTCATTATTCAAAATCTGTAATGTCAAGAGTTAAGAGTATGCAAATTTGAATTTGGAATCACTAATAAGAAAACATTAACCACGCATGTAAGTCGTTTATACCTGAGTTTTCAAAAATGTTAACCCTTGCAGGTAGAAGTTATTACGAACCTCTTAAGAAACACAAACCTGGAGTATCCTTGCACGTATTTAATGGATCTAGTCAATGTCGCGGGATATTCCACACGCAATCGATTCCAGGACTCGACAAAATCCGGAAGTTTGTCGAGGCCTGACCGATCTCGAACCGATCAAATAGCTATCTAAAGTAATCTAGTCTCATAATTTATTTATTTATTACCGCAGTGCATCTTTTTGCTGCACCAGAGATGTACTCGAAATGTCACAATTGCAAGATCGCCGTTTTATTACCAAAGTTGATATTAAAAGCGGAGGATGCAAGAGCGAGGCAGCGTCCCGTCTATTTTATTTCTTACAGATAGCACTCACGTACCGGATGGCTTGTTGATCTGCAGCGCTTCCGAGATGAACAGCTTGCCAAGGCTCTGTGTTGCAAACTGTGACACTTGCTGGCAGTATGTGCTCAGTTGGCCACACAGTAGTAGGCTGTCCAAGCGGCCGGGTGGAGGAATTGGCTTGAAGAGCTTATTGACGTCCTCGTCCGGCAAGGGGGGCTCTCCCCTGGCCACACGTGCTTGGTTCTCTTGGGCCTGGAAGGGAATTTTGCAGCAAATGTTAGGCATTATTCAGAATTAATATGCAAATTGAGTTTATACGCCAAAAACTTACCCTCTTTTGGATATACTGTTGCTTCGCCTGTGCCTGTTTGGCCACCTGGCGTTGGTAGTTGACCACCTTGTTTGTCTCCTGGCTAAGCTCGTCCACACTGTCCATGAGGGAGCGCAGGTTCTTCGTCATTCCAGTGCTGAGAAAAGAAGGCGTGGATTAAATTTGTGATAAAAATACAAGTAATGCAGGAAAAGCGGCTAAAATATTTGACAATATTTTTTGCAAGTACTAAAATGCCCCAAGTAATATCCATTACAATACTTACGCCGTGCCTAAATCCAGGTACTGGTTCCCTTTCTCTTCGGGGATCATTTCTGAAAGTTCGCTTAACAGAGCATTGGTGAGATGAGACGTTTTGACGATGACCGCGATCTCTTCAAACATGGACTCGAAATTCAACTTATTTGTCTTGATACTGCAAAAGTAAACGAAGGGAGTGAATTAGTCAATTTTTTTCGCTAAAAGTTTTCTCATAGATTTTTGCCACATCGATGTACGACTTACGTTTCAGCAGTGAAATCTCCCTCCTTGTACAGCTGCATAGTGGTTGGGGTAAGTCTGTATGCCTTTACCGATAGAAAACCCCTAGAGGTTCGTAATGGATCTATGCATCAAAGAACAATTCGTTCATTAGATTGTTTAGAAAAGAATTTGGTTTCAGTCTCCAAAGCAAAGATGTCTTTGAATTCAAGTAGTTAGTGTGGCATTACCATAAATTAACACGACCGATTCCTCGATAGAGCTCTGGTAGCTGAACTGCGAGTCTAGTAGGGCCTTGTTCAGAAAACCTCCGTAGTAATTGCTCTGGTACCAACCTACGTGCAGATGGTCGATGTTAACCTGCCGCAAATGTCGCATCATTTCCATCTGGTACTCCACTGTTTGGAGAAAAAAATTGCATTTATTAAAGCAAATTTACTAATATCAAAAAATGCAGATTCAAATTAACAAATTTTGCTAATCGTGAACCTGATGAAAAGGTATTCTACACAAAATAAAGGCTGGTGAATGCATTTTTAAGGCAATTACAGCATGATACGCATCCCCATATAGTCCATTACGAAATAGTACACGTGCCAAGAGCTTACTTTCATCGAAATCCTCATCTTCGGAATGGCGAGGAAATGGAAAACAATTGGTGACTTCCAGGCGGTTTTCAACGACGAGACCAAGTAGCACTCCCTGGGCAACATCCGTGGTGCCCGCACCCTCCTCCTGGCAATGCTTGATGGTTTTTAAAACCACCTGAAAACAAAAATACGTACGTTAGGCCTATCGATGCCGGCCAGATGGACAAGATGTCAGACTTCATGCCAAAGCGACACAGAGCAATAAACGCAATCAAATAATAGTATATCGTTTCTGTACATACCAAACCGTCCAGCTGAACGAAATCTATTCGCGGAACTTGGCATTCTGTTGAAGATACAGCAGCAGCAGCGGCAGCACGTCTCTGCCTTTCTCTTTGGGACGCCATCTTTTCAGAAAAAGAACATTGGAACAATGTAACCAGATGTGAAATCCGCTAAAATCCCTGTTCAAGTAAGGTGGCATGAACTGCACCCAAGAGAATGGCTCATTTGTTTTTATTGGTTCATTTAGGATTCCCTCCTCTTTGGAGGTGTAAAACATAAGACCGAGTGCGCATGTGCAGACCATGCTAGGATTGTAGATAGCGCATGCGCAGTCTTCGTGACCTCGCGAAGATTGACAAGAGCGCATGCGCAAATACAATTTTTTCCTTAAATTTCAACCAAATCGCTTTTCGTCTCATTTAAAATCAATTCCGTGACTTGGGTTGGTGATTTAAAACGACGTCCGCACATCGAATATAACAGTTTGCGCCTGGTAAATATTTAAGTGGTTTTCTTGTGATTTATCCATAAATATTGACAGTTTTGTTAGTTACTAAGTTAATGCTGTTAAAATAAGGTCATTAGCTATGCAGGTCAGAAATTCTGGCCTAAAACCATACTGTTCAAATCTTATAAGGCCCAATATCACAACATTTCCATTGAATGCACCCTATATAGTAAACAAAAGTCGTTGGGCCATGGTTGGCATGCCGATGCATTTTGGTTGGCCAACGCATTCTATACAGTGTGTCTCCCGGTCTATTGCATAATTGCTAATGGAAAATGCATTTATCATTATTAAATGTTAAGTCTTGATTTTTCCAAAGTAAAGTAAATTCCATGCCACATATTACACACATTACATTATTCTAAAATGTTTTCCATGTACATACCAATAAAGAAAATTGGTTTTTTGGTTTATTCGCAGGGCTCACATCATGGAGAACGGCATCAAAGTCGGGGATACGTTTTCATCCTTCATGCACCTCCAAGATCATATTACAGCTTACGAGAGAAAACATTTTGTCAAATTCTACATATGCGACAAGCAGACCTTGGCCGCGGCCAAGCATAGATTAACGCTGAAACAGGAGAGATTCACTAACGGATATTTGAAATACTACGAGCTCATGTACTGCTGCATCCAAGGCAAAATGTCCTTCCCGAAGAAAAAGGAATACAAGAGCTTGCGGCCGATTAAGTAAGTGTGTTTTGCGGTGCAGTTGCGTATTTGCGGAACTGTTTCTAAAAAAATATTTTCCGTTAGTGATTGTAGAACGTGCAATCACGATTGCAAAGCGTTTATCCTCCTGAAAATGACCGAAGACGGGAAACACCTGGAAGTCACCGACATGAACAGCGTGCACAACCACGACGTCTCGGAGGATCTTTACAAGCAACTGACGTGCAAGCGCAAAATCGAATCCTCGAACGACTGCAAGGCACCCAAGCTGCTGAAGCTGCTGGAGAGCAAAGTCATCGTCAAGTGCGAAATTCCGTTGGATACCGGCGTGTTGTACACAGTGAAGGACCTGGGGGCTGGACAACCATTGCCTTTAAAAAATGACGACGAGGCGAGAGTCCTGGAGATGAAGTATGGCACCACGGTCCGGATGTCTGTCAACCAGGACATGAACCTGAGAGGCCTTTTCATCCAGGACGAGGAGATGCGGAAGTGCTACGACGCCTACCCCGAAATCCTGTTTGCGAACTCGACCTGCAAGCTGCGGGATCTCGAGGTACCCATCACAATGCTGATGGTGGAAGACTCCAATGGACTGAACGAGGTGGTAGCCATCGGGCTGCTGGTCAGCAAGGATGTAGCGACGCTGAGTTGGTTCCTGGGCATGTTTAAGCAGTTGAACCCAGCATGGGAAAGAACCCAAGTGTTTTCCACGGACATGGGCATGGAGGAGCGCTTGATGTTCAGCCAGCATTTCCCGACCGCCTCGCCCTTCATCTGCGTCTCCCATGCGGTTAAGGTTTTCGGGGCAACGGTGTCCTGCGCGAGGTTCGGCATCACCGAGGGTCAGCAGAGCCTGTACCTTGACATCCACCAGAGAATGGCGTTGGCCAAGACGGAGGCGTTGTACAGCGCCCTCTGCGAGCACTTCCGGAAGGTGGCCATCAAAGAGGTCCTCGACTACTTCGACGCCAGCTGGCATCCCATCCGGCGGTGGTGGGCGATGGGCACGCAGTTTATCACCGGCAACTTTATCCAGAGCACCAACTTGTGTGTAGACACGTTTAGCACCCTGATCACGAAGGTGGTTAGTGTCTACTCCACGCTGGAGACCTTCATCGAGAATCTGTTCATCGTGTTGGGCCGCATGCGCCAGGCAAGGAACCACCAGGTGCCGGCCCTGGAAGTCGTCAAGAATTGCTCATCAGCTCAAGAATCTTACTCTCAACTCCTAACGCCGTATGCCTACGGCCACGTGGCGGCGGAACTGCTCGCCCCAACGGGGACAAAACCGGCACGAGGAGAAGGGGACAGCTTCATAATCGAGTCTGCAAATGGCGCCTCCTGGGCGGCAAACGCCACTGGCTGCATATGTATGCTGCACAAGAGCATGCATCTGCCGTGTAGACACATTTTTGCCGTGCGAATGCTAAAGGGGTTGAATCTCTTTGACGCTAGCCTGTGTGCGAAGAGATGGACCAGAAACTACTACATTCAGATGCAGAGGATTTTCCAGAATGGGACGGCCGGAGGTAGGGATTTAATTCCTGTCCGGTGCAAGGTTATAAGTCCAGAGATTGTAACGAGTCCTCCAGTTGCTACGAGTCCAGCGGCTGCTACGAGTCCAGAGGCAGCTACGAGTCCGGGGGCTGCTACGAGTCCGGCGGCTGCTACGAGTCCGGCGGCTGCTACGTGTCCTGCGGCTGCTACGAGTCCGGCGGCTGCTACGAGTCCGGCGGCTGCTACGAGTCCAGTGGTTGTTGCAAAGCCAATCGAGGGTGTGCCTATACTGGAATTGAACATTGTGAAGCCCAAACGCATTTTCTCGGAGCGAGAGAGAAAAAATCTTGCCAAGTTGGTCACGAGCGAGCTGGCCGGTGTAGTCGCGGAGGCTTCCGGAGTGCAGTTCGAACGGCGAATAGAGATTCTAAAGAGAATTTCGAGTGCGTGGAAGACGGGTGAGGAGGTCGTCGTCCCGGATACGTAGCGTGAATCGCTGCAATTCCGAGATTATGACACTTGCCGAGTGTTAACGTTTTCTGTGATATAAACCGTTGTTACTCTCATACCATCAATGTACGTCAAGGTGAATTTTGAGTAAATTCCCGGATAAACAAAAACGTTCAAAATCCCCTCGTACTCACGTAAAAGCTTGATTTGGTTTTTCAACTTCTAGAAAATCTCCTAAATAAAACAAACGCCATCCTACATGGAGGACTAATTGGGAAAAAACTGTTGAAAATTATATCGCAGCGTTTTAATTCCAATTAAATATACAAGTGTGAAATTGGGAGTAAAAATTTAATCTGGTTTGAGGGCTTACCGCTCCTGTGGCAAACTGCGAAGATGCATATGGGCGATTCTTAATTTGCCCCAATGTTAGTCCAGATGCAACTTACTACGTCCAAAGAGAAACTGGCAGACTCGATCGACGACAAATGCCAGCACCACGTCCAGAACAAGCACTTGCAGGAGAATGTTACGAAACTGACAAAAGATAAAGAAAGCGTGTTTAACACGAACCGATCGGAAAGAAATGAAACACCGAGCTTACGAATTGTGCCAGCTCGGGTTTACCTCGGTGGGAAATTCCACGACTCCAAACTGTAGAGCCAAATCTGGAAGCAATCCCAGGGTTAACGATACGACAGCCAATTCCGAAACTATTAGACTGTACACTAAGGGCTTGTTCTCCAGCAAGCTCTCCATGAAGGGATGGCCCTTAAAAAATATAGCGTTATAAAATAAACTTTTCTTATAATTTGTATTTAATTTATCTGAATTTCTAGAAATTGCTTTACCTTATAGTTTACTGCAAAAGTGGAAATTTGCAATGATAGCGATATGATATAAACAGTGCTGTTCAACATGGACGGCTTGAACTCCGAGTCCAAATCCACTTGTTTCTTGCTGCTAGAAGAAAACCACGTTTAAGATACTGATAACTTTTTAAAAAAAAATGACATTTTCAGTGAACTTTTTTCAGTGAAATTTTAAGTGGTACTTTTAACTTTTCCGAATCACTTACTCGAGATCTATTCTGCCCGTTGCTTCCTGAACCAAGTACACGAGCGACCCGAAATGCACGGCAAACTGCAGAAGCACGGTTGCTATAGTATACAAATTAAATATGTTGGGCAGCGGCCGATCCTTGGACAGGATTTTTAAGGGCTGAAACGCGAGATAATATCAGAAATTTAGAGACTGAGAAAGACGAAAACCTCAAAACAAGAATCTCCAAAGCGGGTTACCTTTGACCTGGAAATGAAAAGAAAGCAGCCTGCCAGCAAGAGACCCTGAAGGGTTGCCTGGGCGTCGCTGAACTTTATGCCATCCAAATACAGCACACTTTGGCTGTATGCGAGAATGAGGGCATTCAGGGCCAAGATTTTGAACATTTGCAGGGTTGTGACAAGGGTGCACCGGCCTTGCTTGATCACGTGACATACTAGAAAGCAAAGCATTGGAATACAAAACGTGTAAAGTGCTTCCTGATACAGCTAGCCATATGAGCGTTTGTGCTTACTGCAAAGAATTGAAGATAATTTGGAGGTGAAAGGGGCAGCTATGCTGGCATCGCCGAGTTTCACGATTTGCACTTGTTCCTGGTCGATTTCCTTCAGTAATTTTTGGATTTGGCGCTAAAATAAATAGGAGGAAGTTTGTTTCAGGCAGTATACAGGGTGCACAGCAATTGAGATTATCATAGGCAATCATTTCAATCTTTCACATCAATAAATTAAATAACTCTACAATGCAGCGAGTGGTAACTGGTCCTGGGAAGGGGTCCTTGAATGACGACTAATTGGTACTTGCCTGTGAGTTGGTCAGGTTGTCCACTCTGCTTCCCGGCCTCCCGCCTCTCAGTTCCGGCCTTCGTCCGATTTTTCCTTTCGAAGCAAGATTGTCCAGTTTGCTGCTGGTCGTCTTAGGTACGGTTTCGGCATCGTGATTCTCGGCCGCTATGTCGTCCTTCTTTTTCTTCTTGTCCTTTTCCGCCGCAGCGACGCTCTCCGGCATGTTTGCCAGGAGGGCAACTCCTACGTGCGCATGCTTCAGCGCCCCCACGTCGTTGGTGCCATCGCCGCACATCAAGGTAGTGTATCCCAGGCTTTTAAGGGTGGTGATGACCAGTTCCTAAGCAGAACAGATACCATTTTTATTTCGGATACTTTGAGTAGCATCCAAAACGAGTGTTGCAAACACTTGCCTTCTGCTTAGGGGCTACCCGGGCAAAGACGCGGACATAGGGCATGATCTTCTTCAAAAACTGGAAATTCTCGTTCCAAAGATAGGAAAGGCCTTCCCCAGTCAGGCACAAGTCATACAGGTTCACGAGAGCTTTGGACCCATGCTCGGGAACGACCGGAAGTTTGATGGCTTCGTCTATCGAGTACCACTGCCATGTGGAACCTATAAAAAAGAAATATCGATAAATTTAGTAAGGACAAGTTTCTAATGGGATTACTTCATTTAAGTTTCCCGAAATAGGGTTCAAAATTCTTGAACGGTGTCTAAAAAATTTCAAAAATGCAATATACTTTGGTTTGCAACAGGCGTGAGAATCAAAACCGCCTGCTTTTTCATGAACCGCAATTCCTTTGCCACGTGGCATGCCGTCAGAGGGTTGTCGCCCGTAATCATCATGACCTGGTGGGATGCATGTAGAATTTCCTTGATGACAGCTTTTGAATCGGCCTTAAGAGGGCACGATATAACCACGAAGCCAACAAACTCCAAGCCGCTTTCCACCTGCTCCCTGGTGAGATCTCGTAACTATATCCAAAACGCCGTTTCGTCGTTAAAGCGGTTACTTGGAAGTCGGGTTGGCAACCCTGGCGCCATTAAATGCATTTTTTCGTACCTGATTATGCGACAGCCTTCCCAAATCCTTCCTTCCTAAGGCTAAAACTCGAGCACCTCTTCGGCTCATCCTCAGATAAGTTTCGTCGTAATGGCTCGGAACGCTAGAATACTGCCAAAATGCAACAACGAATATTATTCACCATTCCAGACACACCAAGGGCGTTCTTGGTAGCCCCCAAAATGCAAAAGACCACTTGCTTACCATTGATTTCAGGGTTTCCGGGGCCCCTTTCACGGTTGCAACGTACTTCGTGTCCATCATGCCAAACGTGCTAAACCCGGCCACCACCGACATCCGTTTTAGAGCGCTGGAGAAGTGGTGGCGTTGAAATATCTTCAAGGCGGCCTCCTTTCCCTTGCGCGGAATCACCACATCGCCCCTGGTCAGGTTCCACTCGACGGCCATAAGCGTGGCTTTCTCTAGCGGATCACCGACTAAGCCGTCGTCAAGCTGAACCAGCGAGTGGCAGGTTGCCAAGACCTGGACACTTTCTGGAGGTGCATCGCGTATTTCGCGGATTGTGTCGCTCCCGCTGAGTTAGGCAGGAAAAACCAAGAACTTAAAAATTGCCACACTTAAAATTAAACGATAATGCAAGAGTATGGTAACTTACTCCAAACCTGCCAATCCCTCGACGATTAGATCGTCGCTCGTCAACGTACCGGTCTTGTCGAAGCAGCAGATTTCGACTTTCCCGGCAAACGGGATGCGGAAGGGCTCCGTGCAGTACACACCTAGCCAAACACGTGATCAGATGTTAGCTGGTTTATGCATAAATCTTAATAAAATCAAGTGCTATTAATTTATCGCTAGGACTCACTGAGCTTGGAAAGAGCCAATAGCGAGGTGTTTACTGCCAACGACAACTCGATTGGCAACTCTGGTGGGACCACGGATGTCAAAATCAGGGTGCATTCCAAAAATAGTTTGTATCTGTTCCTTTCAGGATCTTCTGTGCCTAATAATGCAAAAAAAAAGAAGGTGAAGAATTCCCTTAGTCAAGTAGAATTTGAAATGTTGCACGAGGGACCAGCCTCGCGTTTTACCTTTGATCCAAACGTAAGAAGCAGCCGCAATTGCAAAAATAAGTAAAAACAGGATGAAGGCAAACGTCTCCAAATTATTGGCTGTCACCTGCTTCACGCCAAATAAAATGGTGCGCAATAGTTTGCCCTGAGAAGTGTTGAAGCTGGTGCGGAGCACGTAGGCGGTACAACCGTTGTCGGCGGCTGTCAAATATGATAAACACCCTTAGACTATATTGCAATTTAAATAGTAGGATAGATAAATCTGCACGAATATAGTGTTACACAAATTTTCACGACTCCTAACCTCTGAGACCGGTGGTGTTTTTAGTGGGCGGCGTATTCTGAACCACCTTGGTTCCTGCGAAAAGCACATGCAGTTTTCCATCTTGTTCAACATCTAGAATCCTGTTTTCGTCTAAAGTTTCGATTTGCTCCTGAAAACCAATTAATTTGCAAATGAAATTTTTGAGATATTTTGTCAACTTATAAAATTTAGTGCGAGCAGCACACAAAATTAAAACGCAGTCAAATTTCAGAAATTATAGGAATATTTTAATAAAAAAACCCACCTTCATTTGGGGCACCGACTCCCCGGTTAGCATAGATTCGTCAATGATGCACTGACCCCGCAGTAGCAGCAAGTCACACGGCACAAGGCGATCATTCTGAGATCTACCTGTTTAAAATGGCCAGCAAGTTTTTGTTAGTAGCACTCAAAATCCGACTCTGCCAAATTAAAATCTTGCCACTGACCGATGGAAACTATGTCCCCAGGAACCAGCTCGCTGGTCAGAAGAGGCCTCCACCGCCTGCTACGATATACCTAATTAAAGTATTCAACGCATTAGAGCATTTTTAAGGTTCTCCCTTCGTGTTAATCCTTACATTACAGAAAAAATCATCTTTAATAACCTGAATTATATATGGCTTGTTGCCCATCTTCCTTATTTCCGCCATATTGCGTAGTTGCTGTTGGACTAGAGTGCACTCAAAGGCGATGAGCATGAAGAGAGTGAACACGCTGTAGTACCAGTATTCGTCCAAGCACCAGAGGCCTACGCAGAACACTTGGAAGACGAAGAACGGGGCAGTGGCCCGTTCCTTGAACAACTCCATGAATTCGGGAACAACCATTTCCAGCCTGAAATTGAAGGCATTCAATAAGATTTTGTATTCGTGTGTAAACCAGCAATGAGCTGGATTTGCACTCACTGGTTGTTCCCGTATTTTCGTTCTGCAGCAACCAAATCCACTTCTTCTTTGTATCCCTTCCATTCCAGGTACTCCTTAAGTGGCCTGTTGATCGGAAACTCCACAGCTTGAAACTGTTTCTTTTCCTCCTCATCGTACACATACTTTGCTTTTTGGAACGAGAACCAAATTTTTGATATATTGCCGCTTTCATCCTAAAGAAAAACGCATTTAAAGAGTCTGTTACATCAAAACACACAGTACATGTTTGCATAATTGTAACTGCAAATTCAGAAAATTATTTTAATTGATTTGATCTACCAAATAAAAATAGTTTGGCAGCGCTATATACAAAAATTGCAATAAAGAATCACTGCACACGGATAAAATTCTGTTAAAAATACAGGAAAGTTTACCTTGTCTCGCATCAACCGCACAAGTTCTGGCTGACCATTATTCGGAGTAGGAATAACTTTAACGACTTCAGCGATTAAAGGATCGGAAACCTGCGAGAAAATTATACCTTAAGTATGAGAATTTAAACGAAAAGCTCGCTCGCTATCCAAAAATCGATAATACTGATGGCCACGGGAATTTCGTATTAAAAATAAATGATACTACTAATAATATATTGTGCTTTATCAAATTTTAAACTTTTAATCAAATGTTATATAAAATGAGGAAGGTGATTATTTGCCAAGGTGAGAAATGCAGAAAATGCAGTAATTTCTTAACACTTGGACATGGATAAAGGAGATGGGCATCTCGGTCCTCCCTTACTTCTCATCAGATGAGGATGGGTCCCATATGGTCCTGATTCTATCGGTTTGATTAGACCGCCTCTTATGGTTTCCCCAAGATCCAAGAATTTTTTGTTTAGGGAATTTCTGTACCCTGGACACTCTGTTACCAAGCAAATTGTGGTTTTTTGTAGATCAACAGCAGCCGTGGAACACAAATTTGACGTAATTTTCAAGGTACACGGCAACTCCCACTTTTTTGTACCCTTGCAGAATCAATATTGTGCAACAAAGTATGTAAAAACGACGAAGTTGAAACAATTTAGGCTATGATATCAAGGAAAATCCGACGAATTCTTAACTAGGAGACTCACCTTATTGCATGAGAGCAGGCACCTGACGTGCACCGACCAGTGGCAGCATAGGCACACCAAAATTTGCACGATGCCTATCCCTGCCAAGGCAATCAGGCCGGCCTCCAGGTAATCGCTCGCCCCGTAAACAATGATCCATAAATACGCCCAAATTAGGTACAAAATAATAAATGGTCCCAGGTAACCGTGGAATAACACGTGGCGTGTAACGTAGAGGGAAACACTTTCTATGAGGTCATCCAATCTCACTCGGGCCGCCATCGAAAGTCGCAGGAAATACTATATTCGGGATGGTAAAATACTGCTTGTTGTTCCGCTGACGAAGGACATACCCTGGGCATGTGTGGCGAACACAATTTCACGTAAACATTCAACAAATTAAGGCTACTTTCCCCGAATTCGATTCAACAGAAGCCGCAATTTCGAAAGCAGCCGATCGAAGAATTCGGAATTCTAAACAGTGCTACCACCCGACTTGTCCTTGCTTTAATCCCTAGGTAAGAATATTGGAGGGAAATTTAAAAAAGTCTAATGGACGACAATTATTGAATTTTCACCAATTTCAATTGGTTGTAGTTGATAAACCATTATAGCTTTATGAACGTCCATTTGGACCTAACCTTTTCAGTTTGAAGCTGTACATGACGAGTTTACTTCTGCCTCTAGATGCACTGGGAAACCTATAACAGCGACAAAAATGGCTAAATTAGCAATACATCTATTTTTTTTTAATATCTTTGACAACAAATCTGTTTAAATTTCCCATAAAAGCAGAGGGAAATTCAAACGCAATAATGCGACTGAATACGTAGTCTTCTAATTAAAGAACTTTAATATCACTCGGTAAACAACAACAAACGATATATAATATCTTAAAATCTAGAAATAGCGATTTTTCCCCCGATTCTGTCTCTATATAAATTCTGCTAATAGCACTTCAACACACCCTTGCCATTCTACTCTAAATACGAGCTGCGCTACGAGTCTACGTACCCTGTTTTGGTCGCTCGACGCACCACGGAGGAGTACAAAACCAGGCTAGTCTTTTTGTCAGTGGAACACTGATCAGTGTAGCTACACTATAACATGATTATGTCTGTGTGGTACTACCGTAAGTAGAAATTATGGCCTGATAAAACTAAAAAGCAAACAATTAAGCAAGCGATTACATTCTAAATCTCAACTATTAAAAGTGCGAGTAGAACTTAAGAATCATAATAGTCAATACCGGCAATCCAAACATTTACCGACTAGTTTTTTCTTGAAACAAAACTATAATCGGGAAGTTTTGCATTGTCGATTATCGTTTTTAGGCTTGCCATAAAGCAAAATTTTCAACTGCGAGAGCCTCTTTGCGAGTAAACATGGTACCTTGACAATTAATGCTCGGCATTCAGAATGCAATAAGAAAAGTCCAGATATTAGCTCTATCCTTTCCTTAAAATTCTGCTCAAAGTTTTAGAGATTTATACAACTCAATTTCATGGAAGTACAATAAATTCAAAGGCTTAGGCTTCGAGGAATGGTCAATCAAGGAGCAAATTGATTGAGCAATAAAACTTGTTTTCAAATCTCCATAAAACCGATAAAAGTTGACAATTCCTAAAAACATAACTTTAGGTACATACATCCCTTTTTAAGTATTAAAGCCAATAATAGAATCTCTATTGCACGAAGGGCAACATCGTGAATCAAAAAATTCAGAATCTTGCACGTCACATTTTTGTTTATAAGTTTGTGTTTCTCGATTGACCATCGGTTCCAGCAGCACGTCTCCGGTACAATTTCAATTTTTAAAAAAACCTAAACAAGATTGAGTGCATGCAGCTAATACTCAATTTGCAATATTACGCTGGCAAGATTAACGAAAAGATAAAATGTGTGTAAATAATTTGAGCTATCACAGCTAGTAATTTGAAAACCTGGTAGTACAATTTCGTCGATGATTTACGAAGGATAAAAGGTATGGAAAATGGGAACTTTGGCAAGAAATCATGACTCTGGATTCGATTCCCTTTCCTTGGGATGTAGAAACAGGAGTGGCATCATTCCCAGAAAGCAGCCTATCGAAACACCCAATGCCCTTCCCTAAACGAGAAGAAAACCATGTGAATCCAGATATTTTCAAAATGCCACATTTGCAAAATTACGATAGGATAGCGATCCTTACCAAATACGTGCACCAGGTGGTTGATCCCATTGCTAGCTGTTCTGGAGTCAAAACCGGGGGCTTAATGCCTACCTTCGCCGACAAACTCTCCACGTACCACGCGGATCTTGAAAGGACAAATAACGAAACGTCTCGCTCGGAGTTCGCTTACGAAATTCGTATCTTATTGCAAATTTTCCAAGAGTCTTACCCCACGCCGGCAACATCAGAAATCAGGTTCCCCAAGGCCGCAGCTATATATCAGAAAATTAGCATTTTTCGGCTCGTTTAGATTTGCTTCAACTTTTACGCTTGTAAGTTACCTGCCATCGTCGATATCCCGAGAGTCACGCCGATGGTCACGTCAATGTAATCGCCCTGCAAGACACAATTTACCAATATAAATTCCCACAAGATCTAAACATGTGCACCAATGAAAACTGAATAATTCAGATGGACGTAGTGTTGAAGGAGTGTTCCATGATACAGTCGTAGCGAAGATATTGTAATGCTTTTCGGCGCACCCTACAACCCGGCGCTGCTACGTACCCCCTCGCTACGCGGCTGCCATGATATTTACCTAAACTGCATGTGTGTACGTGTTTTCTCAAGGTGTTCTAAGCTTATCTGTCACACGATGATTACCACAATTTTTTTTTCCAAAAAGTTTACAAGTTTGTACAGAGATTGAAATTGAAAGGAGACAAGAAACTCCAGCATAAACTAGTGTTTAAAATTTGTTCGAGGTACTAAAAATTCAAGTATATTTCCTGATGTTCCCCGACAAGCGGGCAAATTATTATTCGGGAGAAATATAAACCTTGTATTCAGTGTATTTATAAAGCACTTGTGAACAAAAACAAATATTCTCACATTTGTAGAACAAAAATGCGAATATGATCTCTAGTGCTGTAGAAATTGCTCAATATCATGAGATGATAAACTGGAGGCACACGATCTCGGATAAACCGTGCTGCTTGAATAAGCAGCGGACAGCGATTCAACCATGAACATGGGGCGGAAACTTACCCCTCACATTCCCTAGAGGTGCCGAACATGTTTGCGCCCGTGGCCCCCCAGTCAGCCTACGGATATAAGACGGAATAATTAGGGCAGACGAAAACGAGAGAAAAACTTCGTTTTAGCGGGACACGAGTTACCGAAACACGAACAGTAAAGGAATGAATGCATTCTTTAGCTATTACAAACTAATTATGCGTTTAAGCTGCAAAACTCAGGCTATCGGGTGCAAACAAGGGCAGCTGATTATTGTAGGGATGGGAGAAGGATGAGGTGGAGCACGGATTTTAGTGTTTACACAGTTTAGTGTCCATGCTTATGTATTTGTAGGTGGGCAACATGTCTAATGTTAGTGTGTGGAAACTATTAACTTTATTACACCAGATTTATAAGGAGCCCGAGCATGCTGATCGGCCATGGAAAACATTGAAACAGTTTGAAACAACTGCACACCGGGAATTACTTACTGCCACGATCATGATGAAGTTGTCTAAAAAGCCAAAACCGATAAAAGGAATGGCATTTATCGTCATTACTGAGGGAAAATAAAAAGTGATTTGTTAATTCAGGTGCAAATTATGATATCATGGGCTACATTTTCAAATAAGACGTTATACCTCCTAGCAACTGTGAACTATTAGGCTTCAGCACTATATCTGCAGGAGAGAAAAAAGATTGAAAATAAGGAGTCTACAGTTGAACATACAGTAGGCAAAAAAAGTATGAGGACAGTAAGATATTCGTTGTTAACTACTAAATAAAATGTGATATATTTGT
>JAQGBW010003264.1:0-16815 GCA_034698625.1 Julus scanicus
TGCCGCCTACATTTTACCACAAGCCACCGAGTCCACTTACCCCATTTGTTGATGCATAAATTTGATATTTCAACAGTTACAAACAGGTATCTTAAGGGATTTCAACATTCTTTCCAGATAAAATACAATGACATGAAGGTAGATTTCATGTGTTTTCTATCTCAGCATTTCATTGCCTTGTTATAACAAAACTTAGCCCTAACCTCAGCATTTTCTTTGATCACAAGATTGTAACAAGCTTTCACAGCCGATATCACAACTGATCGAAGAACATGGTAAGTAGCTGTCTGACCAAAGGATCGCTGCATTCCACCGATCGTCCTAAGTGCCGTTCGTCAGTTGAACACACGGGAGTTTGCAACCTCCGTTAGTTGTCCAGCCGTCCCTCGGGAGATACCCATGTCTCTTAAATTTTGTTTCTAGCCTGTTTGACCACTCATCACCTATTATGGATAGTCACCGATTGACCACTAGAAACGATGGGCCAAAGGGACCACAGACTCCACAGACCCATGTCCCGCCAGCCACTGAACCTGCGAGTATTAACAAACACCCGCAGACTCGCTGGGTAGAACACACTGACGTAGGGACCTGATGAGCAGCTGTCTGACCAAGGGACCTGGAAAGTAGCTGTCTGATCAAGGGACCTGGCAAGTATCTGTCTGATCAAGGGACCTTTAGCCGTCCCTTCGGGAGATTGTTGTTCGTCGGTTCCCGGAGTGGCTAATTGATCATCATCTTCCCATTCCTCTTCTTCTGCGGCGGTTGCGGGACCTGGATGTTTGTCCGGATGTCCCGAAGAGCGGAGGTTGTGGCGGGTCGGCATACTTCACGTTGATCGGACGCTGGGTAAGTGTCTCTGGTCACTTCCTAAAAGAGAAAAAGGCTTCTGATGTTTCCCTTTCCGGAGATAGTTGAGCTTCTCTGGGAGGGTTAGTTCGCTGCTGATTCTTGAGATTTGTCCCTGGATGAAAGGGGCCAAGGGGCAGCAGTTGATGGTACTTTCAGGTTGATTTTGAACGCACTGGATGAGGAAGTCTTCTTGGCCTAAGATGACTTCTGATTCCCTTCTGGTGTATTCGTTGATTTCTGAAAGTTGGCTGAGTTGCATGCAAATAGTAATAGGACTAATATTTGCAGGTTTTTTGGTGAAAAAGAAAAGAAAGGAACTTTATTTCTTTTTAAAGCTTTGAGAACAGTATTTTCAAATTGCGGTGTGGAGAGCAGCGTGTACGCTGGCTTAAATTCTAAACTGAACTGTCTTAGTTTGGAAGAGGTCCTCCTTATATACAGGTAGGATCCTCAGACCCTTCTGGCCACCGGGATTAGCCACGCGCCAGAATGTCTGAGGTCCCACCAAATTGCCGTATATAATGCAGGTGTCCAGACGTCTTCCAATTCCCTATGCAGACAGACATAGGGTTGTGCATGCAAAACTAATCACATGCAAATTTGAGCGTACGCTAATGAGCACACGCTAATTCCCCGCATCAATTATCCTAAGATGCTAATTGACGCGGTTGTATTTTGTCTTTGCAGGCCGCTCCATTCTGTCTGGAAGAAGTAGGTCAATCTAAATTGGGAGTCTGTGGTCCATTGTTGGGGCTTGTTCTGCCCTCGGGATGTCAGACCATTAGGAGCCGCGTTTGTTACCGTCATAACAGTATAAATAGGAAAGTTTATCAGAAGTTCAATGATTTCTGCTAATAAAATTGAGGATAGTCGAATCCAGACTCCTACGTACTATATATTGCCTCCTACTATGCCTGCGAAGTCGCCAGTCTGCAAAGGTGCATGAAAATAGTAACTGTCCATGTAAGGAAATCAAAGTTAATTCAGATTTTATCCTCCAATATGAATCCATCTAACCAATGATAATGACTTTATTTTTATATAAATTTAAATAATATAAAATGCATACTGCAAATTTATTTGCATCGTTATCTTATTAATTGCAATACATGTACTATGCGGTTTTGTTGTAAAGCTTGATGTAAACGACCCAAACGTTTATTTAAACATGCATTGAAATTTAACTCACTCTTTAGCATGTAACAGTTCTCAAATGACCACTTTTCTTATCATTTATTATCTGTACTAATAACCGTTTTAATTGGACACCTTTTCTTATACAAGTATAAAGAGAGAACCTTTTTTCTTCAATACTGTTAAAACTTCGTTCATGGACATCTTTATTTAGCAATATCGATTCCATAGCAAACATAATAATGATCATATTTTACATGACCAGAATGGCAAATTTCGCTCTTCAATTGATATGAATGGGACATGCATGTCACTGTTCTGAATTTGACTCCATTAAAATCTCTTAGGTCTTCTAATCTCATGAGCAAATGAGCTTGCTTACTCACTGCTGCTACCGATTTGTACAACACAATGTGCAATTGTCCAAACAGGATCGAGTGAGAATAAAGAAAGCCTGGATGATTCCAATCATTCCATGGTGAATTGTATTCTCCAAAAGGAATGATTATATATCTAATTTGGGCAACAAGTGTTGTATGAATGAAAGTTTGCAAGTTGCGTTTCCATCATTTGTTGAAGAGATGATGCTAGTTTTATTGAATTCAGGATGATTTGGACGACAACAATTGTTTTGGAACTGTCTTATTTTTTGGAGCAATCTTATGATCGATAAAAACAAAAACTTTACGTATTCACAAATTCGCTGCAGAAACTGTTTGATAGAAATAAACAAAGCTATATATTGGTATCACAGGTTTAAACTGGTGCTATCATGTTTGCTATATTTTGCGTCTAAATATAATGAAATTGCACAATAAGCGTAAAAAGAGCATTTAAAGGAACAACACGAATCCATGGATGCTGTTTGGGTAACGACATTTTTAATGAATTAAATTGATAGTAACGTGTTGTTGTTATTATTCTTTCAGATTCACGAGCCTCAGTTTATCAAAGCGAAATTTTTTAACCTTGATTTTACATTTGAAAAACAGTATTACATTCCATTTTTTGTAATGTTGCCAAGTTGACATAGCATGTAGGTGTTCAAGGCTATTCAAATGCGGAACAAACGTAAACTTTCAGTTCTAGGATATATTAATTATACTATATAATCTCAAAGGAATTTAAATCAGGCTGATGATTGGGATTTGTAATTTTTTAATCGGCTTTTGGATCCATGAAAAATATAAAAGATGTTTTTGTAGCTGGTTTTACTTTGCTTGAACGACACTTATTTTTCTTATCTTGTATTTGATGAGTCTGTTTAAAGTGAAAGTATGTACTCAGTACTTCATGCACACGATACTATTTTGTTTATGACCAGACCAGACATAGGGTGTACTTGCTGAAGTATAGTCAAACGCGTTACACACAACGAAATTTTCGTCATGGATGTGCTTGGGATTTCAATTCCTAATTGGCTAGCCATTATACTCGCTGTAATTACTGCAACACATTTGTGAGTGAAATACTGTTCTTAAGTTTTTAATTGTAGTGCCTAAACAGGTTTATTACAGCTAATCGTTTTGATTGGTTCCCATTGTTTTGTTGCTTTTTATCAGATTTTATTTTTCCTTGCAAAGATTAATTTTGTTTTTTTCCGTATTGTCGAATACAAATGAAGCAAAAAAAAGTTGCGTAAAGGAAAAGTGTGCTGATAAGTCAGCTGTTGACAGTTTATTATCGGTTTAAAATTTTTTTCTGTATTAAGCATGATAAAATTGAGCTCTTTGCCCGTGTAAAGGATACCTTTTAACTTGTTACTTAAATTGAAATTTTAGGATTGAGATGTTCTACAAGATCTTCTATTGCTAAACTTTTACGAAATGGTTTACTGTTTTAATTTAAAGTTAACGCATTTGTAAAACTTAACTTTCAAAAAAATGTTACTTTTTAGGAAAAGGTATGGACTTTGCTAAAGTTGTATCCAGTTTGAGAAAGTTATTTTAATATGTATATTATAAACGTATAGAAAGTATTTAATTTTTTTTATTTATATTTTGTTTATTTATATGATTATATTTGTGTCCATTTTAGAAAAGTATGAAGTTAAGTTATAAAATCAGTTCACAAGCCATAAAGGTTACTTTTGCATGATGGTGTTTATCAGTTTTTTTACATACTGTAGATCAAATTGGTTTGCAGCATTTGCACAAGTATTCGTTGACGTGACTTAATGATAATTTTCGATGTAGACATCCTAATGTCAGCAGAAAACTTCCCGATCTGCATTCGTTCTGCAGAGATTATGCAATAGAATATATATTTTTTTAAAGTTTTCACAAAAATATTGTTTGAAATTAAGTACAGACCTCAGCGCTTCCCACATGTAACAAAAATGAGATTTATTATGTACACAATACTTGAATAGCGTAAAATTCTGGTGTTTGTATTTTGTGGCCCTGAGTTTATATAATCTTCCTTATTTATTTTTTTTAAATATTGTAATCATAGAAAAGTAGTTTTTGTGCTAATCATGCCCTTGAAATGAATGATAGTTGAAGGCTTCCCCTGAAATTTAAAACTATTCAAGTGATGAATCCGGAAAACCCAAGTAGTAAACTATAATCTCCACATAATCATGTGACCAATGAATGATATTGTATTCGCGCTACCCAGTGATTAAATAATGGCAGTTTGTATTGTTTTTGATTGTATACAAAATGACTTGTTGAGAATGTACTTTATTACATAATAGGAAAACTATCTTTGCGTCATTTTTGCATTGTCGTCGTTACTTTATTAATCTTTTACAACTATGCATTAACTTTCTTTTGTCATCATTCAGTATTTACTGTATTTATTTTGTATGGTTAAAATTATGTGTATTTTATATACACACTAAAGCAGCGGTATTCAAACCGGCTTCTAAGGAACGTTTTTAGTGGACCCGAAACGTTTTTATACAAATTTAGATAGATTTTTACAATAATATCTGATGTAGCCTACTCGTTTATTTACAAACTGATTCATAAAGGAATTTTATAATTTAAAAATTAGGTTATAAATGTGTTACGTGTATTAGTATTAACTTTTTTGTAACAGCTCAGTATTGAATATGAATTTTTACAAAGTAAGATTATTCGACGCAAAGTTAGTTTATAATGTACAGTCTATAGAATTTATAATACTACATTTCATCTTGAACAGTGATTTGATAAGTTTTTATAGAAAGGGATTTTGATAAATGGCATTTTACTTGCCTTAAAATCTTCAGTTCGCTAAATGGTATTGAAAATTTCAGATATTTCACTTGGCATTTTAACTATTGGAAAAAGCAAAATGTGAAGACCGATTTCTACATGCCTTTCTTTGGATCATTATGGACATATCTCTTTACTGTAAATACATAAGTATTTGTTTTGTCTCGAATGCTACTTTTGCAATGCACACATTTGATAACCTGTTCTGTTTTTTTCCAAATATGACGAAAGACTGTACATGATTCTGATATGGAAAATTACAAAAAGCTTGGAAAAATATGGGGGTAATATTGCTAATCCTTTACCGTATATTTTCTAAGTTGAATCTAGCTTAACTGCTATTATTTTCGATATTCCTACTGTTTTTGTATTTCAGAGTATACGAAATTCGAAATCCAGCTTTGTTGGTCGCTGATTTGGAATTGATTAAGTTAATCACAATTAAAGATTTTCAGTATTTCCCAGAAGGGAGGGTGTGTATTTAAGTTATGTTTGAAAAAAAAATTATGGTTAATTTGTATCGATATTTTTATTCAAAAATGGAGTTTATTTTTGTCAGAGATTCCTATTAGGTAAAAACAGTCGAATTACGCGTCTTTTTTTGTTCGTCATTCAAGACATACCAGCATGGAGAAGGCACAGAGCTATTTTGACACCAACTTTCACATCTGGAAAATTAAGACACGTAAAAGCATTTTATTTGTACTATTTACGAAAAGTAAAATGTGAAAAAGCAAAAATGTTGAATTTTTCAATGAAATATCCTTTATACTCGCAAGATGGGAAATACGATGTCTGAATGTTGTGATCAGATGGTTAAAGGTTTCAGCGAAGCGATTAAAACAAATGGGGAAATGGATTTAAAAACGTAAATTTTTATTCACGGCTTATTCCTTTTTATGTAGAGCTTGGTTATTTCTGTAAACAATTGATTCGTTTCAATTATTTGCAGAAAATTCGGGAGCCATTCATTGAATGTAATCGCTACATGTTGCTTTGGCTACAATATAAATACAGAGGACTCCAATGATCCTTTTACCCTTCATGCTAACATGATGTTCAATAGAAGTTTTGCAGTTTTGGGAATTGCAATGAGTAATAACAACATTGTGACACATTTGGAATGAAAAATTCTAAATGAACACTATTGTATGCTAAATGAAAGTAATTTTCTTTGTAGTGTTGATGCCAAAATTGGCCGACCTATTGGATATGTCGTTTTTTCCTTCAAAATGCATTACTTTTTTTGAAAATGTGATACACCGAGTTGTAGGAATGAGAAAACAAGAAAATTGCGTACGTACTTTATAATCTTGCATGATTGTAAGATCTTCAAATTGAGGGAAAGGTTCTTCAGGTTCTTAATGTTCTTCAGGTCAGAAATGATTTTCTACAACTTCTGCTTAATGCACAAATGCAAGAAATGAAAGGAGAATTACCATCAATAAATACTGGAGATGATGATGATACCGAACAAAACAACACTTTTAAAGAAAGTTCAAGAAAACAGCAAGGTCTTTATCCATGTTTTGAACAGGTGATTTAATAATGATGTATGATGACTGAAGTTTGATATTTACAGTAATTACTGAGGATGCATTAGTTGCCCATTCCATATCTTTTCTTCTTGCGGGATTTGATACTACAGCGACTACTATCAGCTTGACAATATATCTACTGGCTTTGAACCCTGAATGCCAAGATAAACTCATTGAAGAAATTGATTTGGCTATTGAAAAACATGTAAGGAATTTTCACATGCATGTATTTGAAGTAGCTGTGAGTAGAGGCAACTCTGTACTTTGGGGTTACCGTATAACTCCTGTATAATTTTACCTATTTTCAAAGGGTAAATTAACTCCCGATGTCATCATGGAGCTAAGTTATTTGGACATGGTACTTTTGGAAAGCCTTCGTTACTTTCCATCTGGTTCTCGTTTGGAGCGCCGTTGCAATAGTGATTACAAACTTGGGGACATACAGCTAAAGGAAGGCATGATGATAGCAATTCCTGTATATTGTATCCATCATTCCGAAGAGTATTATCCGAATCCTGAGAAATTTGACCCTGAACGGTTAGTTACTAAATTTTCATCATTGTCCTTCCATTATTTGGATCATTTTTCATCATACTTGTTAATTATTCATATAATTGAATTATGGAACGATTATGTATGAATCATGGATTCTAAATGAATCAGACCATTTTTGATTATTTCAGATTTACTCCTGAAAATAAGGCCAAACGCAACCCTAACACTTACTTGCCCTTTGGATTAGGGCCTAGGAATTGCATAGGGATGCGATTTGCTTTGATGGAAAGCAAACTGGCACTGGCCAAATTTTTCAGCGAATTTCGAGCGTTGCCATCTAGTAAAACTGATGTAAGTCTTTGTTCATATTTACATTTTTTCATCATGAGTATGAATTTTATATACACATTGTAATGTCGCTAATGAATTCCTTCGCCAGATTCCAATGAAGTTTCAGCCTGGCGTCCCATTTTTAATTCCAAAAAATGGCGTTCATCTGAAAGTGGAAAAGCGACGGGATTAGGCAATTGTTCATATTTGGCTTACTCTTTAGTAAAGCATATTAGATCTTGCCAAGTTAATGGTTTACAAAGCAAAAGTTGAGGTTTTTAATACATGTATTGAATTACATAATAGTTATACAGATTAGCTGCGTTTATTCATATATAACAAACAAATCGTAAAACAGATCGAGACTCAAGAAGCAAATACATATGTCATGTCATCGTCCCAACTTGAGTTCCCATCTTTAAAAAAATGTCTAAACCAGTATTTTTTTGTATGCCGTGTGCCTCCAAAGGTCCTCAGGTTTGACCTCTTCCAAACTTGTACCTAGGTACAAGTTTGGAAGAGGTCAACATGATTTTATACAAAAATGTTTTCATCAAACTACTTTTCACCAATTTAAAAATTACTGGTGTACTCTTATAATATAAGCCTCTTATTTGTTGGGTCTTGCGCGTTGAAAAGGTTCGAATCTACTTCGGCAGCATATTTATTACAATAAATATCCGGGTTTCAGATCTGTTTAATTTAGATTCCGATTTAGTATGATCCAAGCTTATTGTATTACCTGTTTTTACTATACCAATTTTTTTCGTGTTATTATGCCAGTGCTTTCCTTAATATTTAAGGCTTTCATTTTTTATTATTTGAATTGCTAAATCCGGGCACTTGCTCGTATTTGAACTGCTGTATGAAGTAATGATAACCAGAAAGTAATGAAATTCGCAAAATTAATTCCCTGTTCAGCAACATGTATAGGCAGTTTTCCGGACATTAATTTGGCATTTTCACAACACACAATTGTTGTACTGGAAATGAGCCATTTCGTGTCGGTCTAATTTGAAGGCAAATTTAGAGTATGTAATGGGTCTTCAAATGCACCTGTCATATATAGGTTATCTAGGTATCTTCTAATGTGTTTCACAATGATCGACTTACTATCTTAATTGCTTTTAACACCTGATTAGATAATGAATAGCAACAAAATTAATCTATAATCGTCCAGAATATTTGTTGATAAGTTTAGAAATGTGTAAACTTATATGTATATGTGACCGCTAGACGACATTTGAATTTTCTTATCATAGTAGTTTATTTAGGACTCAACGGCATGGTATTGCAATGTATTTTTTGTTATGTATATTTCTGTAATTTAAACATTATTTCAGAGTCATGTTAAATAAATGACGCCAAGATGACACTGCTGGTAGTAAATACATGCTGAATAAGTTTTGGGCTCATCGGGGGAAGGGAGGGGGGAGTTTACACACCATCACATGGTACTTTTTTTTATCTCAATGACTTGCCAACAATTAATTTCCACCATCTAGTGAAAGCTATCATTTGTGAGAACAGCATCAAACAAGTCAGAGCTATCATCATGAATGTGCTGGGAGTATTCTCGATGCCTGATTGGCTAGCTATCCTAATACTTCTCTTGACAACTGCATATGTGTGAGTAAAAATAATGTAATATTTTTGTGTGCTTTTGTTCCCATACAACTGTGTTCGTGTACATGTTTACAAATACATTTACTGTAAATGATGTACATTAATGCACCTAATTCTATTTTATACAGCATGTTTTAAATATGTAAAAATTGTATATTTTTTGCTGATTCAATTCAGAAAATTTTTATTTGTTTTGTTCCTGAATTTGTAATATTTTTCATTTTAAAGACTGGGTGGTTATTCTATTATAGTTTATTCATAATTATGAGAAATAATACACATGTACCTACAACCACACAAAGGCGAAATTGTATTTTGCGTGTTAAATTTGAAGTTATTTTAGCTATTATTGGTCAAACACACACAAAAACGTTGAAAACATGTCTTGAAAATATGTATTGTTTGTCAAAGAGCACAAACATACTGAACCTATGCACTTTCAACTTTATTTCGAATAAGCAAACAAAATAATGTCTTTTATCAATATATCACGAGTGACGGATGCAATTTATCTGTCCTTTATTAGAATTTATCAATATGTAATCTGCTTTTGCTGTGTACATGGGTAACATGAGTTGGCAAAACCAACAAAACCTGAATTGCAGAATGTTGAGCACAGCCTTGAAAACACTATATCCTATCTCCAAAATAACACTTCAAAATGATTCAAATTATCGTCCTTGCAATTTATTGGGCAAGTTTCCATCTGTGTTTATTGAGCGTAGGATTGATGTTAAAATTTAGAAAACTATGTACTTATGTTTACATGCATGGACAAGTTCAAGGATAACCTATAAATGATGAACTAGCTTATGGAACTTTAACGTCATGTTGCGTCCGTGTCAGCGTCATTTGTAGATTAAATGAAATACGAATAAGCAAAGGCCAGATTGTACAATCATACAACACAATTTTGAAAACATATTCTATAAGAAATTATTATCTAAGTATAATAACGCGTATTTGATATCTTGATAGTTTTGATAACTGTAAAATTCTGACATTTCAGATATTTTACGTGGAATTTTGACTATTGGAAGAATCAGAATGTGAAGACAGCAACTTTCATTCCTTTCCTTGGATCACTATGGACCACCTTATTTTACGTAAATGATTAATTAATACCATAATACAGGGCCACTGCACAAAGTTAGTCCAACGCAGCCAATAAAATTGCGCACATTTTGTTAGCACCAACCAAATTTTTTCGATATTTATTTTAAATCCATAAGGCAGTCCTCTGACACAACTTATTTTTCTGTAAAAGTAATGGTTTATTATTCTGAGCTTAATAATCTAATAAAAACATACGATACAATGGTATATAAAGTGCTCATATTTTAGGAAAATCCTTTTAAGTATTTTTATTGCTATATAGTATTGTCGAAATGTTATAAGATGTTCTAATTGATTGAATAAGAATTTCAAACTTGTTGTTTGCAAATTGCAATTACAGACCGTGCACGAAGCAGACACGAAAAACTACAAATCTTTTGGTAAAATGTGGGGGTAAGATTTTGATTCAGTCTTTCCTTGTTGTACTTTGAATTTTAATATTTGGGATGAAAACCATTATCAATTAATGTTGTCGTGTTAATTTTTCTAGGTTGTTTGAAATTCGCAACCCAGCATTAATGGTGGCTGATCTGGATTTAATTAAACAGATAACCATAAAAGATTTTCACATTTTCCCGGATAGAAGGGTATTCATAGTATTCATTTTCAATCCTTAAAATTCAATTTTTGTAAAATGTCTTAAATGTTCCATTTTAAATTTTCAGACATTTCCACTTGGCGGAAAAAGTAAGATAACACGACTATTTTTAAGCTCTATGCCCGGTGGTGAAGAATGGAAATTTCACAGATCTGTTCTATCCCCAACATTTACTTCAGGAAAATTACGACAGGTTTTTCTTTTGGTTTAGCCATATTGTTTTAAACTTTTTCAGCTTGATAATAAGATGAGAAATGTATAATGTTTAGATGGGGAATTTAATGGAAGACTGTGGCGACCAAATGATTAAAAATTTCCATAATGCCATCAAAAAGGAGCCGAATGACATGGATTTGAAAAAGTACATATCGAATTGTGATGTACAGATCTTTGGGGTATATTTCTTAATTCTGCCGTTACTTTTTAGGACCTTGGGCCTGTACACAATGGACATTATTGCCACTTGTTGTTTTGGTTACAAAATGAATTCCGAAGACCCACAGGATCCATTTATTGTACATGCCAAGATGCTTTTCGACAGAAGTTTCGTAATTATTGGCATTGCAATGAGTATGGGAATTTTAAAAATGAATTTCGTTGATGGTGTTGTGTACTCGTTGTGTGCTGTTGTACTTACTCAGTTTGTTGTCATGTTTTCTCCTGTAGTTCTTATGCCTAAGTTAATCGAGCGTATGGAAATATCTCTTTTTCCTGAGAAATGCTTGACTTACTTCGAAAAGGTAATTCATCAAGTTGTCGCCATGAGGAAGCAGGACCCCAGTGTAAGTATAACCATAATACGTAAACTATTGTCTGAGTTTTACAGAAAATAAGAACTTCCTATTTTTATCAGATGAGAAGTGATTTTTTGCAACTTTTGCTGGACGCTCAAAAGGAAAGTGAAACTAAACAAAACAAAAAGCAGTCGGAAATAACATCCAATGGCAATAATGTCACTAAAGCAAAGTCAGGGCCTGGTAAGATTAATGCGAAATAAATTCTTCTTGAAATTAAGATAAGTTTGTCATTTCTAATGGACGGATTCTAAGAACCTATTTGTTAATTCTGTAGCAATTAACGAGGAGGCGGTGATTGCCCATTCAATGTTATTTCTTATCGCTGGATTTGACACAACAGCAAATACCATCAGCTTAATTGTTTACAACTTGGCCATTAATCCCGACTGCCAGGATAAACTTATGAAAGAAATTGATGAAACAATAGCACAACACGTAAGTCTGAATCAGCATTCAAGAATGGACAGAAAGAATGGACCATTTTAATTATTTGCTCAAATCACAGGGAAAATTGTCCCACGAAGTTGTTATGGGAATGCGTTACTTGGATATGGTAGTTTCGGAAAGCCTTCGACTTTTCCCACCTGGTACCCGCTTGGAACGTCGCTGCAATAGGGACTACAACCTCGGAGGTATCCAACTAAAGGAAGGGACGATGGTGGGCATTCCTGTTTGGAGCATCCACCATTCTGAAGAATATTATCCGAATCCCGAGAAGTTCGACCCCGAAAGGTAACTTCAATCCATTGATGGTTGTCTTTGAAAACTATGATTTAATTAGATTCATGTATCTAAACAGATCAATCATTTATTTGTTCAAACACATAAAGTTTAGTTCTGTCTTGATAAAGTTCAAACGGTGTTTTCTTTAAAAAAGAAGGAAGATAGTACAATCATGTGTCCCAATTTGTTACAAAAAGTCAAGAAATTGTATAAAAATATCTTTATTTTGTGCAACAATACCATATTTTCTTTTTCTTCTGTAAAATACAGTACCTATGTCATATTCTTGTTGTTTAGCAAATTTGTTTTTTAAGTATGTTATTGCATAGACAACATATCATTAAATACCTATATATTAGTTAAAAATGTATTTCATTAGTTTCGAGTAAAACCAAAAGCCCTTTAGCTGTATAAAAAGGAGTGTTTTTTAATCCATTTCAATAGATTCACACCGGAAAACAAAGCCAAACGCGATCCTGCCACCTACATGCCTTTTGGGGCAGGTCCAAGGAATTGTATTGGAATGAGATTTGCCTTAATGGAGACCAAAATGGCTGTTGCCAAATTTTTTAGCGAGTTCCGAGCATCACCATCCAGCAGAACTCAGGTATTTCATCAAGTCCTGATATAGAATGTTAATGAACATAGCTAACATATAGTTACAACAACTAATGCTAACTGATCTGTGTAGATTCCAATGAAGTTTCGACCTGGAATTCCATTTTTACTACCCACAGATGGTTTCCATGTTAAAGTGGAGAAGCGTCAACGTTAAGCAACTGTGTGTAACTATCGAAGGACTCCATTTATTGAATATGTGTTTGTAAATTACCTTTTATTTTAGTAGTTTATCTGGAGCGCGCAGGATAGAGTCCTTCATTTTGCAAAAAAATTTAAATTCAACCATTACTGCTATATGGCTTACGATTCTTAGTCATCATCTTACAAGAGCTCTATATATGCTGTGATTTGCATTGTACAATTACTGGGACTTATACAGAATGTCCAAGGTACAAATTTATGTCAGTGCCACCATGAGAGCCCTGGTGAAAAAAAACAATAGAGATTTCTTTTGTAATTTGGCCCATTGTTTTTTATTGGTATCAATAGAAAATTTCTATTGGTTTTATCGGTTTAAATTGTTTTCTATGGTTTTCTATTGTTTTCTATTGTTCAGTCAATACAGCTAAACCATAAAGTCAATAGAAGTCAATACAGGAACCATAGAAAACAATTAAAATCAATAAAGTGGCCAAATTACAATAGAAACCAATAGAAATCTCTATTGGTTTCTATTGCTTTTTTGACCAGGGATTGGACACTACTAGATTAATTGATATACTATATCATTCTCAGGGAGAGAACTCCACCTGTCATACCCCCTTCAGCATAGGCAGGCATCCTTTGAACCCAAAGTTTAGATACATGGATTAATATATTTAAACTTCCAACTCCTGAATATATTTAATGATATAAATTTTTAACGATAAAAATTCTTCTTTTGCCTGTAGCACATCATATTATGAAAAGCAGAAAAGTAGGTAGACCTAGCTCTTACCATCTTTTTTGACAATTTCAAATGTGAGCATACTTTTGCAGATGTGACATTTATTTAGGACTAAATTCCGTGATTGCGATAATAAAATAAAATTTAGTTTTTGTTTTGATTTGGATATTCCTGTAATTTAAAATTTATTTTAGAGTCATGTTACCTAAATGCCGCCAAGATGAAACTTGTCTATCTTGAACATTTGTGGTATCCGGCAAGTGTTCATCGTATCAAATCTTTGTAGCTGGTGACTAAATTTTTGATACGTGAATATACATTGTATATGTGAACAATTAACAAACTCCAAACCTTTATACCTAATCACAATATTACAAATCATAAACTCTATTAACATATAAATACTGGTAGAAAGCGGTTAATTACATTTTGTTTATTGGTTCAATCATTGATGATCGCAATTTCCATCTTACGCTAGACTTATTTAGTGTGGTGGAATTTGAAGATAATTTCAACTATAAACTTTAATAAACGTCTTTAAACAGCAACAATCTGCGAGCACTTCGTTGACAACATTCATATACTTTCATTCTAATAATTATGTTCCAATTTTCATAAGCTGTTCCATTCCTACATATTCTATTTTTCAAATTTAGAACACTAGCATGAGGTGGCAACTGCCAAAAACGTCACAACAAATCATCAATAATGCATTGCAATTAAGAATAACCTAACATTTAGCAACATTTGATGAAATTGTGGATAATTGGATGTATTGCCATTTGAGCACGTGGATGCTTGTGAAACTTTGATTAAAGTGATATTTTGACAAAAAATCATATATTGACATGCAGATATTTCGTCCAACGGGCATTTGGGCATAGTGGACGACAGCATGCAAGTGTATATTTTTTATCCACCTTTTGTCCAAATATCGCTTTGACCAAACGTCCACTCGCCCACTTGACCAAATGTCAATATGCTCAATGAACTTTTGCTTTTTTGGCAAAGTCCATGAATCCCAAAATACAACTTGCAGAATAATTTGCTTCTTCCAAGCAGGCCTTTGCAGTTCAAATGACTATGTTCAATGCATGCAGATTCACAGGTTTGCCCGGTACCAAATAGGCAGTGTTCAATGTTCAGGTTCTAAAGGTGTTCAATCTATCAAGGTCTACCATATATTATTAATTATTTCTATATGGCTGTCCAGGATAGACCTAAAGTGTTTATATTAAAATGGTGTTCATTGTATTAAAGTATTCAATGTGGTAAGTTTCGCCGAACAGGAATGAATATATGCATTATGCAACCTTGCAGTGCACACAACACTTTTTTTCTATCTCAGAAATCATCCGGTGAAAGCTATCATATTCGAAAACAACTTCCAGCAAACAAGAGCTGTCATCATGAATGTGCTCGGACTATTCACGCTGCCTGATTGGTTAGCTGTCATAATGCTTCTCTTCACAACTGCATATATGTAAGTCTTATAATTACTTGACAACTTGTTTGGTTGGGGGTTCCTCAATGCAACTGTATTTATATCTCATCTGCACTGAGTAGCTTAGTTAGTATACAGTGATCAAAAAAGTATTTGAACACCCATAGTTCTGCTAATATTTCCAGAAATACGCTCATTATAAACATGAAATTTATTACCAAGCTTTTGTAATATGGAACAGAACTACTCTTACGTAGGGGACACGTAGGGGACTAAACTCTTACGTGTTCTCCAAACCAATATGACAAAATCCCGGTGCGCAACCCTTGAAACCCTACAATTCATGAGGAATAATGAAGTAGACCTGGCCATGATACTGGAGCCTCACACCGGACCTGACGGCCGTGTCCGGGACTATCCCGACTACGCTTGTTTTCAGAATATGCGAGACGTTGTTCGCAACAAGGCAGCAATCCTTGTACGGCGCACTCTTCCCATCACGCCAATGCTGCTTGCGCAGCACTCCGACACCAACACAGTGGCAATTCAGCTGCTATTTCGGGGACGGTCGACAGTCGTCATGGCCTGTTATTGGGAACCGGACGCCCCCTCTGCTGAGCGAGTCAGCACGCTTGAGACATCCATTTTGGCATTGGGACCGATGCCAATGCTGTTAGGTGGCGACTTTAATGCCAAACACCCCACCTGGGGTGGATCCCGGCCAAATGCACATGGCCAAATGCTTGCGGATCTCGTTGCGGCGCAGAACCTAAATGTAATGAACGCAGGAGATATTCCCACGTTTGAGGACCACCGGCGGACGGGGGTCCGCCAATCGTATATTGATGTATCCATGTGCTCCGCTAATCTTGCCCCATTCGTCAGAGACTGGCGAGTGGACCGTAATGTGAAGGTAACGGGCGATCACAATAGCATACTCTACACAGTTGATGGCCGCTCAGTTCCTGTGGCAACGCCTGGCCAGCAAACTACCTTTCGATGGAAGACTAAGAGGGCAGACTGGGGGGCATTTGATGAGGCCCTAGGTCAAGCTCTTGCCAACATCCCACTCACATTGGCTGACGTGGAAAGCACCTCCTGCACAGAAGACATTGATGTCATAGTGGCGGCACTCTCAGCTGCCATGGCAGCAGCATGCAATGAAAGCGTCCCAGTTAGTGGCACCGGTCGCCGCTACAATCCAATATGGTCGCCTGACCTTACTAATACCAAAAAACATGTTCTTCGGCTCAAGCGAGTAGTATCCAGAATGAGCCGTAACCCTACAACTCCTGAGTTTGATGCAGCTCTGGGGGCTTACCATGAGGCAAGGGAAGGATACAAGCGTGACATACAGGCAGCTTCTTCTCGCAGCTTTCAAGAATTCCTGGCAAGCCATCAAGACCGTGATGTGTGGTCACTCCATCACAGGATTGTTAAGTGCCGGGGGGC